>VOQJ01031764.1:4768-22008 GCA_015052665.1 Apistogramma diplotaenia
TATTATTGTTATTACTATTTTATTTTGTATATTCTGCTTTATTCTCTAACTCTGTATAAACCTCTGGCTGCTGGCACACCCGAATTTCCCCGTTGTGGGACAATAAAGGCTGTTCTTATCTTATCTTATCTTATCTTATCTTATCTTATCTTATCTTATCTTATCTTATCTTATCTTATCTTATCTTATCTTATCTTATCTTATCTTATCTTATCTTATCTTATCTTATATCTTCACTTCATCACTTGATTTTAGGTTTTATTGCAGCTTTCAAGTAAAAACTGAGAGTGAAATAGATTGTAACTGAAATTTTTGGAGTACCCGAAAGTCACAGAAAAAAGTATGTGCTTGTTGAGAGATTTCTATCTGACCGAAAGAGCTGCTGAAGCATTTCAGGACTTGTGCACATTTAGCACTTGAAGGTTTGAGATAGTCTTTGGATAATGAGTTTATATTGCTTTTTGTTATGACTATAACATGGTACATTTACTATCTGACAGGCTGTTTGCTCAGAGGAGATACTTTTTCGAAGTTATTCACAAGCAAAACGACAAAGGGACTGACCACGTGGAGGTGGCGGTAAGTAGTTAGAGTCCCTGAAAATGTCCTTTCTGCTCTCTCATCTCATGTCATTATTTCCAACTTCCTGCACAAAGTGTGTGCTCTTTTTCATGCTCAATGTATGTTTTTTTATTTTGTTTTGTTTTGTTGTCACACAGTGGCAGCAATTGGACCAACAGAGTCCATTTGTGATTATTGACGCCAAGTACATCTCTCTCTATACTAGTAAGTACACGTCATTCCTGGTGTCTCACAAAGAAATCACTCAGAATGAATCTTCATGAGTCTAGGTCACATTGAAGAACATATGGCTTTTATTCTTCAAAGGTGCTCAAAAGGTGCAGTAAATTCAGTGCTCTTATCATCTTCTAATACTCTGTGTCTTTAGATGAGTCAGCCTTGTCAATTAATGATGTTGCCCACATGCCACAAACAGCTGCAAGCCACTGGAGCACCCCCACAAAACAGCGCAGTGCTGAGGCAGATATGCTAATTGAAGACCGGCGAGATTCATTCTACAAAGGTTAGCCACGTCTCTCGGTTTCTTCACCACACAGCTGATTCATCAGTTATCTGTTTCCTAGCATCCCGGATGCAAGTACTCTGCAAGTTATTTCCTCTTACTGCATGCACAAAGTAATCATGCCTCATATCAGTGTGTGTGTGTGTGTGTGTGTGTGTGTGTGTTTTTATTCTTTTCTTTTTTCTAGTGCCTATGCTAAACAGCAAGTTCCTACAAGGTCTTCTCCCTGATTGCTCATACAGACCCTCTTACACAATCAAAGGCTTCCCTTTGCGTCGTTATCAAGGACTGCAGTTTGTACGTATTTGTTGTGTTGATGGTTTGTTTATCTCATTTCCTTTTCTGCTATATGAGCACAATATATCATTATTCTAGAAAGGTTACTGTGAAAGCTTTTGTTTGTCAAAGAGATAAAGAAACTCTTCAGTGAGGAACAATGGGGATATAGGAAGCTTTTTCTATCTTGTATGACTTTATCACACTTTGCATTTAATGGCATCCCTGTTAGACTGAGTTATGTTGTGTGTTTGGAGCCTCTAAATTGCACATGCATACTTAATGTATCCTGTTGACCCATATAAAGGAAATGAAAGCTAATTGCATTCATTTGGGGGGGGGGGCATTACTTTTATTACTATTGCTGAAGTCTAATTATTTGCAGTGATTTCCTGGAATCTCTGATGGTTGCCTCCAGGACTGTACACTGTCATTTACAGGCCAAGTGATCCCATTTTCACACTTCAGCTACAATGTGTTAGTGAGCTCTGGTGGACTTTCTTGATCTTTAAAGGACGCCACAATAGCCTCGTATTCTTTCTGTTTCCAGTCTGCTGAGTTAAGCTCACTAGTCGCTGATTATTGAGTCATTTGTAACAAATAGATTTATTCTTATTCAACTCCCAAAAGAAAGGCAAATAAACATATACCTCAAAATGCTTTCTTTCTTTTTTTTTAATTAAGCTCTCATATCATTTACAGCACGTCATTTCATTTCATATCCTCAGGTCCACTTGTCCTACATCTACCCGAATGACTACACTCGACTGACACACATGGAGACGCAGTCCAGCTGCTTCTACTCTGAGAGCTCTTACTACCTGAAAATGTGAGAAAAACATGACAAATGTGATTACTGTAAAACTGTGCAATAAAAATTCTCACAGTAGGTCAGAGTTGAACTAGACGTAGTTTACCAGTATAACCAAGTGAGGACGCTATGTCATTCATCCTTTTGCTTTTTCTGGGGGGTCTTTTGTTTGTATGTTTGTTTTTGGGTTTTTTTAAATTGCCTTCTTTTATGTCAAGGTTTGGCTTCTCCAGATACATGAAACTTGACCGTCCAGCTATGCAAGAAAAAGAACATTTAAATAGAGGTATATTTTACTTTTGTTTTTTCCTACAAGCAAATTTAAGCTGCTTGGAGTGTCAGTCCTTTAACTATCTTTTCTTTATCTGGTGTATGTTAGATTTCAATTTCCTGGGATGGAAACGGATGAAAGGTAACGTCCATGAAAAAGAAAAGGACGTCACCTCAGATGATCTGGATAATGGCTTTTTAAGAGACTATGGAGATGATAAAGTTCAAAAAAACAGGCGCAAGCTCTTATCTTTGGTTGTTCCAAAAACTAACAACACATTGGACAACTCTTCATATGCAAGACTGCACAGAGACACGCTGGAGAAGAGGGAAAGTGAAGGAAATTCGTCTGTGCTGAAGCAAGGTTTAGCACATAACCTGCAACAAAATCAGACAGAGTTACAAAAAGAGGGCCCAGTTCAAAAGAGCAAGGAGGGGTTTGTAAACAGAGGGAGTGAATTTGTGCTGCCCAACAACAAGAGTTTTAACTCTAGCAAAAGAGATTCCAGCCTCCTGATTGTGAGATCAAATCAAAGGGACTCGAATGTCAGAAAAAGCCTCAGGAATAAGGAGATAGAACTGAATATGCCTCTACAACATCATTTGAAAAATAGCTCCACTAGAGCTAAGATATTTGCTAAAGGGAAGCTGGACAAAAAGTGGCTGGATAAGGGAGGCGGGAAGACCAAGGAAAACTACACAGAGGATGAGAGCGACTACCTTTGGGGAAGACAAGGAGAGGCTAATGGTGCTAATAAGAAGAAAATTACAACTGCACCAGTTTTTGACATTCAAGTCAAATGGAACCAAACCTTCCAGGCCAACCACCTGGACCTTCAGGCACGCCGTTCAGATTGGATCGACCTACAATGCAACATCTCTGGAAACCTACTGCTCCGCTCCAGTGATGCTTTGGCCGTAGTCAAGAGGTTCATGAGCCAACTGAATGCAAAGCATAATGGGTAAGTTGTGTGTCCAGGGATCTGTTTATGGCAAATGTTAGTCTCATTAGATTTAGGGATAGAGATGTTCAGCAAGCATACTCAGGTAGACTGTGACATATACACAATCCTCAGTTGGTACTAGGGGGCCCAAATTGTGCCAAGTAAATATCCCATACACCAGCCGCAGCAGCCTTCACTTTGGGAATGGCTGCCATACACCAGCATTACACCAGCGGCAGCCTGAACCATTAATTTGACGTGCTGTGCGTTCATGGATGCTCTTCTGAATGAAGTAGTCTTGCAGTTCTCCTCTGACTTCTAGCAACAGCAAGGCATTTTCTCACAGAGAACTGCTGCTCACTGGATATTTTCCCGCTCTAAATTCTAGAGATTGCTGTGTGAGGAAAAATCCCAGCATATTCAGACCAGCCTGTCTGGCACCAACAACCTCATCATGTACAAAGTCATTTAAATTGACCATGTCTACTTGCACACACTGAGTTGCTTCCACGTGATTGGTTTATTAGATATATTTGCATCATCGAGCGGTTGAACAGGTGTACCTAATAAAGTGGCTGAGTGTAAATATGCAAAAATATTACACTGGCAAGAGCCAGTTTGTTTGCTTCATAAGAACTTTTACTTTTGTTGCTTTCTTAGTAGTGTTTACATAATTGATGTACTTGTTTCAGGATTAAATATATTAAGTCAAAATATCCTATAAGTCCGTTACTGTAAGGTCATAACATTTTGAATAAGCTGATAAAATAGTATTAAACTTTTGTGCATTTCTATTACGTCACGGGTTTGGGTTCTGTGCTCTGATTGATCTTGCAGGCGGTTTAAGTTGGTAAGAGTGGTTAACGTGGTGAAGCGCGTGGATGGGCTCCTGGGCAGCCGCTATCTTCTGGAGCTGGAGCTGAAAGACACGGATGGCCAGCTGCTGCGCCTATCACACTACATCTATGCTCTGATTCGCCGTAGAAAGCTGCGCAGCAAGGAATTTGTCTTCCAGCAGTCACAACCTGACGTGTTGCTCTGCAACCCGGTGGGCTTCCACTGGAATCCTGCTGCTACAGTCCACTTCATAGTGCCAAGTACTGTATATCTGACTTTAACTGGGAGATTCCATATGATCAGTAATGCATTAATATAGCAGAGTTTTTCTTTATTAATGCAGTGAACTTGAATGGCAAGCCTGTGAAAGTCAATGTGTTTGTTTGAATAGACTTCTACTAGTACTACTTCCACTATCATACTGTCTATGGTAACAATCTATGTTCCCTTTGAGAATGAATGGTTTTAATGAACAGCAAAAGTCAAAATATGTCTGCCAAAATGAAAGTCATGATTCCGGTTCTGGCGATTCACAGCACAGTTTTTCTCTACATACGTGCATTCATTTAAGCCATCCAGTCACTTATCTGCGATATCATTTGTCTGCATGCTTTTTTCAGTAAAAAACCAGGCTAGATGGGTGCAGCAGCTGATTACTGACATGGAGGAACTGTTCAGAAAAACTGAAGATGTTAACTTCAACCTCATAATCACCGATTACAACAGCACTGACATGGATGTGAAGAAAGCTCTCCAGAAGTCCTCACTTCCCAGGTTTGTGTGTTTTCGGGTCAGTTTTAGAGGCAATACAAGCCCATCTCAAAGTATTCATGATCTGACTGAGCTGTGTTTATGATTGTGGAAATCGTCAGGTACCAGTATGTGAAGCTGGGTGGAAACTTTGAGCGTTCTGCTGGTCTGCAAGCAGGTATCGATCTGATAACTGTGAGTACTGCAGCATCTCTCGGCAATGAAGCATTAATGATACGTGTGAATAGAAAATTTCATGAATTTGATCTTTCCAATTTCACTCTGCCTCAGGATGACCACAGCATCGTGTTTCTTTGTGACCTCCACATCCAGTTCCCTCCCTCTATCATTGATACCATCAGAAAGCACTGTGTGGAGGGCTACATGGCCTTTGCGCCCATCCTCATGAGACTGGACTGTGGTGCTACACCTTTAGAGGCCACAGGTGAGAACGAAGAACAGATGCACCCCCCTCCTTTTTTTTTTAACTATGAAAATGACAGATATTTTTGTATGTGACAACCTGACTGTCTGTGTTGTAGGTTACTGGGAGGTCAATGGTTTTGGCTTGCTGGGGATCTATAAGTCAGATCTGGACAAAGTGGGAGGAATGAACACCAAGGAATTTACTGACCGCTGGGGAGGAGAGGACTGGGAGCTTCTCGACAGGTTTGCATCACGCTAAATGGATGGATTTGTTTAAAGCTTTTGCATCCACTTCATCTTGAGAGAAGTTAGACAAAGCAATGCAACTTCAAAGTAAGAAGCGGACTGGTTAAATGTTGCTGGTGAAGATGGAACAGATGGACACACATAGAGAAATTTTGGGTGTCAGCAGTGCCAACAAAAAGATGTTGCTTTTCTCAACTAGACAAAAATATTTTCCTTCCAATTTGTGCTGATTTTATTCTTGAATGGAGCAATCATGCAGCATCCTTTAGGAAGGCACATTCTCAAATGTGCTTTTATGCTTCTACTGATGATTTCTATTTTAACTGTGATTCAACCTGTTATTTCACTTACCTACATAAGGTTTAGTAAACACTCTCTCTTCTGTTTTCTGCCCTAGGATCCTCCGGGGAGGTCTGGAAGTGGAAAGGATCTACTTGAGAAACTTTTTCCACCACTATCACTCCAAACGTGGCATGTGGAATCGGCGAATGTCAAGAAGTCCCAGGTGACCCTGTCGCCTGCTACTGCACAGTGACATTGCCACAGATACAACCATGGCAACCCAAGCACTTTAAGGCCAGAGCATTATTCATGCTATTTAATGGTAATACCTGCTGACCGATGGAGAGAGTAGCATAGGATCCGGTGCTGTCTTTGTTCACTCAGGCTTTGCAAAGCAGGTGGCAGCGCTGAAGGTCGTTGCTTAGGAGATACTACTGATATGCTCAGAGTTTGTTTAATTGGATGTACTGTGGACTACAAAGAAGGTACTGGCTAATGACTGTACAACTGAATATATGAGGATACTGCTGTGCACGGTGTTGCTGACCAAGACTATGATATGCACTACGAGCTGTAAGAAAATGCCTTAATCTGAAGACAAAAAAGATTCCACAAGTGACCCTTATCATAAACATTACTATTGCACAGGGGTCTTAACTGGGGGGAAAATATTTTATTTTGTGACAAAACAAGAATTTTATTGTAGATTGTGTGTGTGGTGAAAGTCTTTATTTTTAATGTTTTAAAATTAGAGAAAAGTTTATATTTATTCAATAAATGTGGGTTTTTTTCCCTTTGTGTTTAAATCAGACACATACCTCAGTTTACCTTCAAAGTGCCCTTCCCTTTTTGTGCTTCTATTTGAATGTCTTCTCTGCTTTAACTGTCACTTGGTTACTGGGGACTTTTTTACAATCCAAAAATGCCTTAAACTAAAAAAAAGTAAATTTTTATGATTGTCATTTAGTTGTTTTTCAGGAAAATTGTTTGAAAAATGTCTTTAATTCAAACAGATTTGTGCCTTTTATTTTAGTTTTGCCCAGTGCACAGACCTTAAATGATTAGGTCATATCACCATGCATTAGTGAGAGAGTGTGTTTTCCATTTTTGCCCATTCTCCTTACACTGCCACTTACCAAAAATAGCACAAAATACTTTTTGAGTTCTGTCTTTGTTTTGTTTTTTAATAGTATTATTTCCTTTGGATGCATTTGCTGTACTTGTGGTTTTTTTTGCTCCCTTCCTAAAGTTTTCTTTTCTGTCAGCACGGTAGTTTTGCAAGTGTAATTAATGAGTGAAAATTATTGTGTCTCTTTGTCATGTTGTTACATTATTACTTAATGTTTGACTAATGGTAGCATTTTCTAATTTTCCACATTCCAATTCAGCAAATAAGATGTGCTCCTTTTATCACATTATGGAAAAATAGCTAATAAGTGGGAGACTGTTTGACGTTTGAGGCAATGAAGACAGTTCAAATGTGACTTTGATGATGATTTATTTTTATGACACTGCTAAGAGTGGTATGATGCATTTGTATTTTGTTTCCTTTTACAAGCAATTAGTCTTTTGAAATGTATTTTGTGGTTTTGCTGGAGTGACGGATACGTTCCCCTTCCCTCCTTCACACTCCGTCTCAGCTGATTGTCTTAAAATACCTCATCCCTGTCTTTATGCTGGAAATAGGTTCTCCATTAATGTACGGTTCTGGAGCGTTTTCTCTCAGGGACAGGTTTTCCCATGTTACAATGCCTTGACAAATAAATGTCTCTAAAATGTGTTCATTTTGATTACTATGTGGTTTGTTATAGATGTCATTCAATGTGGTAAAATGGACTGGAACTTTATTTTTTATGTATCTACTCAGTTGAGCACACAAAGCACTTTGGACTAATAATTCACCCAAATACACACACATTCATGCAGCACTTTAATCTATACCTAAATGGCTTCCTAACAGTTACACACACACTCACATGCCGCACATCATGGAAGACTCTGAGTTCAGTATCTTGCTCAAGGACACTTCATCATGTTGACTAGAGGAGTCAGTAACCTGCTCTACTGCTAGAGCCACACCTGCTCAGTCATGTGTGTAATGAACTGAGACAATGTCTGAATGATAGAAAAAATGTATTCTATTCTAAGGTATGCTATTAATTTAATTACCTTTGAACTGAAACAAGTTTTTCAGTGCACCAGCCCAGTATTCCTCCCTGGTCTACCTCAAGGATTCCTTTATTGTCATTCGCATCACAGTTACATGTAGTGGAATGAAATTTCTGCTCTCAGGTCCCAGAAATTGCCCTTAAAGAATAATAAATATAATAAACAAATAATAATATATATATATATATATACACACACACACACACACACACACACACACACACACACACACACACATATATATATATATGGTGTGGAGTCATTACTCTTAGTGTAATTCTGATAAACTCAATGTTATGGAGAGTTTTTCTGACCACAAACAGCTTAGATGTGTAAGAAGCTCAGAGCTTATATGCAAAGAAGCCACTATGATACTGATATGAAGGAAAGAACGGTACACGGTAAAAATAGCATTGTCACCCTTAGATTTCTTAAAAGTCGGCTGACTCTATCAGAAAACTTTTTTTTTAAGCTTGCCCTGTCTGGCAGTCTTTGCAGTGAGAATCATGACCTGATTGCCCTGTTGTGCCAAACATATTTGCTTTGACAAGAAGAGCTCTATAAATTTTCTATATGCTCTTCTTGCTGATGTTTTTCTTTTATTCATTGATTTGTTTCTTTTATTTGCAAGTGCATGTATAATATGATATTGCCGGGTCAGACAGACAGGAAGAAAAAAGGAAAAGGGGAAGAATATACGAGACTTAAGGGAACAGAGCACAGGTAGAAACATACTATGGTTCGCAACTGCTGTGCATATACATAGAAAAAACACACAGCACCTGAAAAAGAAAAAAAAATTGTTTATGTGTGTTTGTTTGTCTTTGTCATGAAATGTACTTACTAATGCTTGTGAGAAGCTGCAACAACGCTCCCCCGGAAGACAGAGGCAGACAGAGAAAGACTCAGGGGACCTGGACTGTACACATACCCCCAGGGACTCAGAAGACCAGAGGCCACACATCCCGATGGCAACTCCGTGGACATCCCAGAAGAGGAAGGGGGTAAGCCCTGGACAGAGTCCTCACAGCCAATGGGCAAGAGCCCCAGAGAGCCAGAGGCAACAAGCTCAGTATGAGCCAAGAGCACGGCCCTGAGGCCCCAGGCTTCTGACAACTGCCCAACACTCCAGCCTGACCGGTGGTGGAGCATGGTTGTGGAGGAGTAACCCACAGTCATTTCCCACAGGGCCCAAGGCTCAGAAAGCCCCAAGCCCAGCTATACACACACACATGCATGCAGTCACACGCACACACACACACACACACGCACGCACGCATGCACGCGCGCACGCACGCACGCACACACACACACACACACAGACTATGGGATACTGATATACCAGTCATACAAAGACACACCAACCCTCATTCTATCAGCAGAGTTTAAGGAATGTAACCTGTGGCTCCATTACATCTAACCTCATGTCTCACCAACATTCTTTGATATCAGGTTCAAGTACAAGTGTGTGTGACAATATTTGTTGTTACTGGAGAGGAATTCATTTCAGGCAAGAAGAAAGGCTAAGTCAATGGCATTGCTTATTGGAGACACAAGAAATAGTTTTATGACTGTGTATGAGGACATTGCTAAGACTGTTGTACTTACAAATGAAAAGCAAATATCTTCACCATATGGTGCTGATATTTGTACTATTGTACTATTGGTCGTGTGGAATTAACTGGACAGCAGAAATCAAAGACACTCAAGAGGCGTGAGGTTATTATTCTGATATGAAAGGGTATCCCACTTCAAAGACCATCAATTTTCTGGGAGGGAAAAAAAACAAACAAAAAAATTATATTATTATGTATTACGTAATCACACCTTGCTCGCCAGGCATTGTCCTTTCTCAGAGAAACACGCAATTTAAATGCTGTTAGTTTAAAAGAAAGAAAAAATAAAAACTCAACAGGAAATTTCACTTTTAAAAGCAAGAATGTGTCACGTTACAAGCGCGAAACATCAGCAGCTGCGTTTTATAAATCAGACTCGCAGGCCAAAGATCGTCTATTGTGACGCTGAATCCTCGTCACTGCGTATTCAGGTTTAACAAAGCGGGCGATAACCAACCTCTGGGTCATTTTAAAATCTTACAAGTTTATCAGTCCAACGCTTTTTTTTTAGCCATTGCACTAAATAAGTGAAGGTAATGCTCTGAATTCAAAACAAAACAAAAAACTGCGTGTGCGTGGTTCCCAGAAATATGGACACAGTGAGATGTCTTTGTTTTCCCACTAACTCTAACAGCTGATCTCGTGACACCCCACAGGCCCCTCAGTGAAAATGATCCTGCTACCGAGATATTAACTGAGAATCTTTCACTTTTTGGATGTTAGTCAGATTGATCCATATAATGGTGTTAACTGTTTTCTAACGGGCTGCGAGCCCTCGCACTTGTTTCTCTTCTAGATTTTCTTGGCAACTTTGAAGATGACTAAGTGAGGAAAGTTTTGAGCGTGACAATTACTTTCTGTGGTCATTGGTATTAATCTTCATATTTGTGGTAAAGCGATGGCATTTGCAGAGTGTTGTACACTGCACTGGTATTACTGTATGATTGTTTATTAAAGGCATTAACTTCCAATAAACCAAAAGGATTGCTAGGGCACAGTATTAATTCCTGAATGTGAGTCAGGATCTGATCTGAATTGCTTAAGTCACTAATGAAAAATACAATATTCCACATTTTGTGAATGTCTTCAGGGTGACTCCCTTTGCAGGCTCAAGTTGAAATCGGCTTTATGGTTGTGCACACTAAACGATGCCCCTTCTCCATGGTCAACAGCAGATGGCTGTTGCTAGCCTATTAAATGACCTCTCCAACTATTTCAACTTTCCACACAATGTGGTGCACCCACTCAGACATTATTAAACAAGTGGTCAGATTAACCCGTTGTTGGCCTATGGGTGCAGACAGACAGAGCTGTCAGTACGTCTGACAGCTCTGTCATGAGTCTGGACACATATAGGAGAAGAAACCTGATTGCACATAACTGCAACGCAGTAATTCATGCCTGCATTGCAGCTGGTTTAATGTAATTTTCATCATCAATAAGTTTGCACTACATAAATGAAATAACATTATTTGAGATGTAAAACTATCATTTAAAACCTTGCTCTTCCAAATGCCTTGCTTATAATAACAAATGTTGAGATATTTTACTAATAAACAATACCCACGTTGTTATCTTAAGCAATAATAAGAGTGCCACCACAGCCTGCAGTATTTTTCATCTTGGAGCCATGAATGTCAGTGGGCTCATCAACAAACCCACATTATCATTAGTATATGAACTCCTCCCTTGTTAAGTCATTTTGCTGTCCTTCAGTTTTCTGAAATTGTTTCATGTATTATGATTAAGATGTAACAGTGTAAGAGAACTTTAACTTTAAACCTTGGTCCAAAAATATATCCCCTAATGGTTTTTCAGTTTCTTTTCTTGTTTTACTTTGGAGAATATGCTGGGGATTATTTCTAGTTAATATTGATAAAGACGCCAAGCACCAGTGTAAGAGTGTTTTACTGTTTGTAATAGCTTTTTGACAACATTGTGCCTGCCACATAATGTAATTTCTGTAGTGATATGAATTTTTTTTCTGGCAAAGCAAGTAATATGAGTGAAAAGCTAGACAACAGCAGGAGAAACCAGTACATCACATAAACTGCTTTCACATCGTCTACGCACACAAAAACTTTGCATTTATTTTAATACTGGTGGTATTTACTTCTTCCTAGCATTGTCACATGGAAGGCAACCAAGTTGTCAAAGTTGCGCATGTACAAACTAAATCTCTAAGCTGCCTTCAAGGAAAACTATTTTAACGGAGAAGCAGAATTCTGCTGTTGGTAGAGGTAAAATTCAGCGAAACTGACAAAACTTGCAGACTTAGTAGACATTTACATGTAGATTTAATACTGTGAATGTATATGGAGACATTTAAGTAATGTAATATTACCAGTACGGGTAGTTATTATCTATTTTTAATCATTTTTATTTTATTTTTTTAAAACGGGAGCGCGTCGGTCTAACGTTCGCACGGTAACATTTGACTTTACGAGGTGTACTGGAATGCAGCACACGACAGCTCCTGAAAATTCATTCATCACGGGCTTCATGCTGTCATGCTAGCCGTTTTTTCACGCGGGACATGTGTAGTAAACGATAAGTGGATAGTAATGCCGTTCGTATATCTGTTCCAGCACCTGTAAAGCCGTAATATCTGCGGTTGGATGACACTTTCCTGTCTGGTGTACTGGAAACTCACGTCTCGTGTTATGGGAGAGACACGGAGGTCACACGAACGGTGGACTGTCAGCGATAATGTCCGAGTAAAACGAGACTACTGCGTGGACAGCTGTATGTTAATGTTCTAGCATTGGTAAGGATGATAGAGTCTGCCGTGAAGACAACAAGCTCATTTTGCTGCCGCATATGTGGCGACTTTACCGTGTGATTGTAAAAACATGGCCGATCAGGTAACTACAGCTAAAGAGATTCTGACTGCAATGCAGTTAACCTAAGTGGCTTTTCGTGTTAGCGTCGCTTTGCTAACTTAGTCTGGCTCACTGTTAGTTATTTTCGTGTTGATGAACGGCTGTTCAATAGGTAACTTCGAACCAAATGGATTTTTGATTTTGATTTTTTTGGACATGGGCTACAAATTCTACTTTAGCTGTTAGCTAATTAGCCAGAGAGCTTGTAAACAGAGTAAGGGGGTTCTGCATGCTATCAACAACATATCCTCAGTGACTCCTCAATCTGTACTGTTGTTAGGGTCAGTGTTAACAATTTTAATTCTATATGTTCGCAGATCAGCTTATAAATTGAACCATGCCTGGGAAACTGAAGGCCAAAATTGTGGCTGGGCGCCACTTGCCTGTGATGGACAGAGCCAGTGACCTTACTGATGCTTTTGTAGAGGTAAGATGTTTGAACAGCAGTGCCTTTTAAAGCAAACAGTTCACATCTTTATCACATTGGTATATTTTCATTAATTAATATACTCAATTCAGCCATAACACTGTAACTGTGCATGATGTGTTTGTCCTAATGTGCATAGTCATCTCTCATATAAAGGCCCGTTCTGAGTCAGGAAACACAATCAGACATTTAAAAATATGTTTGTTTGTTTTTCCTCAGGTAAAGTTTGGAAACACAACCTTCAAAACCGATGTTTGTCCCAAATCACTCAATCCGCAGTGGAACTCAGAATGGTTCAAATTTGAGGTAAAATGCCTCTCCACACACAGCCACTTTTTGCATTCAGATTCTGTATTTGTAAACTGTCCTTCTTACTTTTGTTTGGTTTTCCTCGTGTTACTTTGCTGCCTATAGGTTGACGATGAGGATTTGCAGGACGAGCCATTGCAGATCACAGTATTGGACCACGACACTTACAGCGCCAACGATGCCATAGGGAAAGTTTACATTGACATTGATCCACTGCTTTACTGTGAGGCTGCTTCTGTCA
Organism: Apistogramma diplotaenia; assembly: GCA_015052665.1. NCBI lineage: Eukaryota > Metazoa > Chordata > Actinopteri > Cichliformes > Cichlidae > Apistogramma > Apistogramma diplotaenia. The sequence goes on from VOQJ01031764.1 coordinate 18,339, forward strand.
TCTCTGGCTGGTTTCCCATCTATGACACCATCCATGGTATATGAATCAGCTAATCTATGCACAATAGTCACAACTTTTATAGTATGTGCCCGATTGCCTTATCTGTCTCTCTACTGTATGTCATTAGGAATCCGTGGGGAGATCAACGTCATTGTCAAAGTGGAGCTCTTCAATGATTTGAACCGTTTCAGACAGTCTTCATGCGGGGTCAAGTTTTTCTGCAGTATGTCTGACTGGAGTTTTGGTTCTTAATAAAGCACAAGACAAAATTTGTAGATTTATGTGGGGGGGGGGAGTAAATTAAATGACATTCATGTTTTTTTCTTATAATTATCTTATCAACAACAAAAGGGGTAATTATTATTATATAAGCCCTGTCAGTGCTATTAATGAATCTGTAAATGTGGAAATGCCACTTAAAATTACGTGCCAGAAATGAAATATCAACTTGAAGGAACTTTCTCACGAAATCTAAACTCCTTTCACTATGTGTTTGTATGGCAGCCACATCCATTCCAAAGTGCTACAGGGCAACGATGGTGCATGGGTTTGTGGAGGAGCTGGTGGTAAATGAAGATCCAGAGTACCAGTGGATTGACCGCATTAGAACTCCAAGGGCCTCGAATGAAGCTCGACAGAGGCTTATCTCTCTTATGTCTGGTATATATATATATATATTTTTTTTTTTTTATGTGTTCAGGTGTGGAGGAATGGTAGTTTGGTCCTCCCCGTTCTCCTGTCTTGTTAATATTGCTATGTGTTACCCCCTTGTCCAGGAGAGCTACAGAGGAAAATAGGGCTTAAGGTGCTGGAGATGGGTGGGAATGCAGTGGTGGGCTACTTGCAGTGTTTCGACCTGGAAGGAGAGTCGGGCCTTGTGGTCCGGGCCATAGGTACCGCCTGCACACTGGACAAGCTAAGCTCTGGAAGTGCGCCCAACACCAACACACACACGCACCCAAACACAGCTCCTGCTTCCAATGCCTGCAATTCCCCCTCTAAAGATGGAAAGGAGTGAGTATGAACGAACAACACAGGCATGGACACTACTACCTCTTTTATGTGCAAGTTTGTGAGTTTTGGGAAAGATGATTGTATGTGCATGAGAGGGAGAGCGTGTGGATTAAATGTACTGTATATGAGTTTGTGTACAGTCTAGCACTTACCCCTGTGTGTGTCTCAGTATCTCTGATTCCCCCTGCAGTTTGTGTGTCTGTCGCGTCACGTGCAGTGCATCATAAAACTAACAGCACACGACATAACCTGAGACACACACATGTACAGTACACACACAGCCATCCTCAACCCCTCCTCCTCCTCCCTTGTCCTTGTCTGCTCTTTTAGACTGCTCTTGCATGGCTTCCTGCTCTGCCTCTGCATGTTCTAGTGCTACATCTCTTAGTGAGTTTCTAGTACACATATTCTGCTGATCCTCCTAACTACGTGGTTACTCCCTTTGTTCTGTTTTTCCCCATCACAAGTGATTTGCTTTGTGATTTACATCCAGTGGCTGTAAGCTTAATGACAGTCGAGTGCTCGTGTGCCTCTTATTCTCTTTAAACTGTACATCTGTGTGCCAGTGTGCGTGAGATTTTGTGTATCAGGGATGTAAACATCTGTTGGTTATTACAAATCTATTTTTGGTAAGGAGTAGTAACGAATGCCCACTAAAAATAGGACAGTGTGATGAGTCAGAGGAAAAAGGGCGAGCGTAATTATTATCCTATTGTAGTTCATCTTTCTTCTCTCTGCTCTGACTCGCTTCACCTTTACTTTAGGATTTGCCTACAGTTTGCCTGATCTTGTGATTAAGGAAGTTAGTAAAATCCTCATCTTAATTATTCTTTACCTGTTTATTCACTGAACTAAAGCTGCAATGACTCTGGATTTCAGTCATTTAAAGGATTTCTGTCAGTTGCTGTCATTTAGTTTGATGACCTGATTCAGCAGTAGTGGGTATGAAGAGAAATGCCACTACAGTAATGCAATTTAACAGTTATTTTCTGTGTTGTTGTTGTTTTTGTTTTTTAAACAATCTCCTTTCCTCCCATACAACAAATTCACAGGGATTTTATAATTATTTCTTTCCAGACTAGCTTATTTTTGGATACCTATCTGTAATGTGTAGGACCTTTGTTGCCTTTTCTTTTCTTGTGTTTACATCCCTGCTCTGTATTTCTGTGTGAGACTGAGATTTCAAGCTGAGAGCTGCGCTTTGTCTTCCTGCTGCTTTCACATGACTTTTAAATTGAATAACAGGGCAAAAAGTGGGAGTTTAAAAACAATAAAGCCCACTTTTTGCTGTTCTTTTCCTTTTAGTCTGCTTTTTTTCCCCACTCTTCTGCAATGTTGTGTTGTGTTGGTTCTTGTGTGCATCTCTTTCTTCTTTTCTGCCAACATTCGGATTCGGACGTTTCTCACCGCTCGTGCCCATATCGGCCCTGCGTCTTTCTCTCTCTTTCTCTCTCTCTCTCTGCTGATTGGCCCAGGTCTCCCCTTGCCCACGGATGCCGCTCCACCCACAACAGCCCTGTGCATTCGGTCTGCAGCTCCCAGAGACTGTCCCAGAACTTCTCAGTCTCTGTTCCCACACTCATCTTCACTGGTACGCAGAGGCAGGAAAGGAAATAGGTGCAGGAGGAAGACAGGAAATCTGAAATGCAATGTAGCAATAAGCTATGAGATAGAGGCGTCGAGGCAAAGAAATAAGGGAGATCCTTATATCGTTAAAAATATATATATATTTTAGTTTCAAATTCCTCCACTTTCCCATTTTCTGATTATTGCGGGGTGGGCAGTCGGGTGTGCAGTTGCATCATTTCTGAGGAAGGGCCTGAGATCTCCCTGCAGTCACCTGACCTTTGCTTCACTCTACTGGGACACATGCTTCAGCTTGTCATCTTCTGTTGAATCGGACTTTTTTTGTGTTTGATCCATATTGCTTTCTTTAGTTTCATTTGTGTGTGTGTATGTGTGCGTGTGCTGTTCTTTGTCTCTACTATTTTGCTTTTCATGCTTGCTTTTTTAAAATTTTTATTGATTTATTGATTTATTTTTTGTTTTCCAGCCATGCGTAGCACCTCACGACACACCATGCCCAAAGCAAACACATGTCACATCAAAAAGTCACCCTCCCACTTAACAAACTCATTCACTCACGTCCACATATGCACACACATACAAACGCTTAGAGGGGTGTAGTGGTGACTGACGTGTGTGTGTGTGTGTGTGTGTGTGTCATGTTCTCCTGGCAGGCCGGTATTTGGTGAGGATCTGCCCTCGTCCTCCGGCCCGCCAACCCCTTTCAGAGCCCTCCCCACCTCCTCCTCCTCTCCTCCCCCCTTCTCTCCCTCCAAGCCATGCAGCCGCCAGTCCTCATCATCAGACACAGACCTCAGTTTGACGCCCAAGACGGGTAAGAATACTTGGCCCCGTCCCTCTCTCCCATTCTCATCCCTCCCTTCTCCCACACCTCATATTGGTGCTACTATGGTGATTTTGTTTTTAAAATTTGGTTCATTCATTTTTTTTTAAATATTTAATTCGTCATTATTTTCTGCTGTAAATTTTATTGTATTTATTAAGCCATGCCTCGTCTCCCGCCTGTCCTCAGTGGCCTGGTGTGTCTTTTTGTTTCACACTTTAAAAAAAAAAAAAAAAAAGGACTTCT
>VOQJ01031765.1:19384-29547 GCA_015052665.1 Apistogramma diplotaenia
GTAGCGCATAGTGGCCCAAAGTCAGACTAAGGGCACTTTTACATATATATATACCTATAGCACCTACTTCTGGAATTTATTTATTCACTTTCTTTTGGAAAGGCACAATCAGGAGTGGTGGAAACACATACTCAAATGGACATGCAACTTTTATCCTTTTTCTGGCACTACGCAGACCAGCTTGGAGAGCAGTGTCCTTCAGGTCTTCAGGGGTTATTGACCAAAATCACAGACAGAAGTACTCACCTGCAGATTGGACTTTTCTCTAGAGCAGCAAGTTTATTTATACAGCACCAAATCACAGCAACAGTCACCTCAAGGTGCTTCATATTGTAAGGTAAAGAACCTTCAATAATAAAGAGAAAAACCCAGAAGAGCCCCATGAGAAAACGGTTGGCGACAGTGGGAAGGAAAAACTCCCACTTAACAGGAAGAAACCTCCAGCAGAACCAGGCTCAGGGAGGGGCCATCTGCCACGACCGGTTGGGGGTGAGGGGAGAGAGACAGGTCTAAAGACATGCTGTGGAAGACTCTGATGAAATGCAGAGTGGGTATAAACAGAGTAAAAACAGGTGAATGATGAAGAAACACCCAGTGCATCATGGGAAGCCCCCAGCAGCAGTGTAACTAAGAGAGGGTTCAGGGTCACATGATCCAGCTCTAACTGTTTTTAAGAAAAGAAAGTTTTTAGTCTGATATTAAAAAAGGAGACAGTGTCTGCCTCCCAAATCAAAGCTGGGAGATGTTTTCCCCCTTTTGTCTGTATTTATTTAAAAAAACTAAACAAAAAGCTACTGTTGTCCAATTTAAAACTTAATATGAGGCTCCTTTAAAACCTCTTGATTTATTATGCGGTTTGCTTACTGTAAAATGTTCCTCTGAGAAACACTGACTGAAACTGGGCTAAAATCAATGCAATAAGTAGTCTTGTATTTAACATCAGCACCTAATTTTAAAGACTCCAGAGATTTGTTTTCATTTGCCATTACAGGGTCATTTTTTGTTGCTGTAACTGGGATTCAATAAGATGTTAACAAATGAACGTGAACACTTCTCGAGTGCTGTTTATTATTTCATCTCATGTTTTCTGTTTGTGCTTTCCCCACTAGGAAATTCCCTGTCTTGATTTGTAATCCAGCAAATGATTCCAAACAAATTCAAGTGTGCCAGACAGGCTTTCTGAGGATCTGCTCGAAAAGCACAGCGTGTTCAAAACAGCAGAAGCTTTTGTAAATAGGAAATGCTGAATCTTGTTTACTAGAGCAGATTGCTTATTTCCCCCCATATTGTATTCATAATATGTATGCAACATTTTATTACCTGCACTTCTGACATTTTACTAATGTTTAAATTGCCACCAGTGCAGAACTGAAAAGGCTGATGCATATAATGTGGAAATACTGAATATGGTGGCCGATCATATTAATATGCCTCTGTTCACACACAGAAAGCAGTGGCGGTGTTGCTGGGCCTCAGCTGGGGGTTTGGTCTCCAGAGGACTCTCCTCTGCAAACAGAACGCAGTCAATTAAGATTCAACATGAGACGCATGAGCTGCCTTGTCAGCTCTTGCAATAATGTCAAGCCATTATTGATCATTAGCAATTCAGTAGTATAAAGCCAATGTAAAATTCATCACCGTGTCTTCCTCCAGGTCTTTTTTTTAATTTAAAATTTTATTGGGAAATTAAACATTTTTCCTTTGTTTTGTGTATAAGGAATTTAAAAAATATTACAGCCTGCTGTTGATTTTAGAGATTCAGGTTTCTATTTTATAAACTTTCCTATTTTGGATTGAAAAACATCTTGGATGGCATCCCATCATGAGAAAAACATAAAAGCTTTGTGAGCTATTCCTTTTACTAAATTTGAACTGCAAACCTGGACATTTGATCCAATAATGGGAGACACGCTGTCTTTACAGTATGTGGCATGTCTGACACACTGGGGGCTTTGAGCAAGACGAGGCAATTAAGGAGTGCTTATCATGTAAAAAGGTTCTTGAACCTTGAGGAAAACTCAGCTGGCGCAATCCAGCTGTGGGATTTACACTCTATATAAACACAGCTAATGGCAAGGTTGTCAGACACACAGCTTATGTTGAAATACCTGTTAAGATTTTGCTAAGCAGGTATTTTTCTAATGTTACAGATCAGGTAACGTGACGAAAAGAGCATCCAAGAAAATGTCATGAAAGCGTGACTTAAAATTTCTGAGGCAAACAGCTACAAGAACTCAATGCTGCAAGCCAAGAGTCACTTAGCAGTCTAACATTTGAGTACATGTACATGTGCATGGCGTTCAAATGCACTGTATCATCAGTTCTATATTTACATTTCGCTGCACACGTCTCTGTTTTTGTCAGGGTTCAGCTGGTTGTATTGGAAAAAGTAAAGCAATATAAATGTAGAATGTCCTTTTTTTAAAATGAATTCATCTTTTAATTGGAGAAAAAGATTTGTGAAAGTTTGTTAAGTTATTTTTTAAAAAATGACAGAAGTTGCCCAACTTTTAAAGAGCTATTGCTCAAAAAAAAGTGAGAAATTATGTATCCATCGGTGCGGTAACACCGTGAACCCTGTTGGACGTGTACCTTTAATTCACGCAGTGTCACGCTGTACCGAAAAGTTCTCCCAGAGAGAAAAAAAAAAAAATACATCAGCAACAAATGAAGTTTGAGCCACAGGATAGATATGGGCAGCAGTCAATAGGCTATTATGCGACTCTAAGATAAGGTTAATGCCCCGGAGAGCTCAGAAGGCAGGCCCTCTGTGTGTGTCTTGCAAAAGGTCAAACATATTCACCTTCTCCTCTCTAAAATTTTATTCATACACTGGGCACCCCCACAGGTTTGATGGGACTTGGCACTGTGGCCACGACTTGCCTTACATAAGCTTTTGAAATAGATTTAGCTGCTTCAACTGTAAGAATGCCCAGGGGAGGATGTGTGGGTATAAACACTTGAACACTCTCCCACCGCATTGAGTGCTCCTTTTCGGTTTGTAAGGAATGAGCATGGTCGCCGCGAGAAGGGATGAATACACTCTTCAAAAGCCACTAAATGCTCTCACACTACAGCGAAAGAGAGAAAAAAGCGCACAGATGTACTGAATAGGTCTGAAGGATGTACAAGGAAAGGCTGTCTTTGATGTCAAAACAAGAAATACTGTCTTCTTGCAGTCAACCAAAGTGTTCTGTTACAGTGGAGTCCTAACTCGAGCAAAGTACGTGCCCATGGAGGTGGAGATTGCTGTCACCAAAAAAGCACAGTTAAAATAAAAGCAGGGAAACAGCGAGAACTAATACTGTTAAAGCTTTTGATGTCTGTGGAATCTGAGGTATGTGGGAGCCGGTACTGTCCGTGTTACCAGAAACCTCAGTTGCGAAGAAGTGAGAGATTAGATGCCTCTCTTTGGAGCTCACTGTTCAACTTTGTCAACACCGGAGAAACCTGTAATTGACTTTTAAATGGCATGTAGAGAATGTGTTAGTCAAACACTCTGAGTGCAAATATCTCAGATAGGGCAGAGTGTTGTGACTGTGTTAAACTTGTATTAAACTTGTGAAAGTCAAATGCACTAAAACTACAAGTAGGTGACAAATTGAACAACCTACAGTAAGTTATAAAAGCTTTGCCTTTGTTATTATTGTGTTTTTCTCTTGCTTTTGAAAAAGTTTGTATTTCAAAGCCTTGACTTTTTGTTTTCAATTTTCATTTGTTTCCAGGGTGAGCCAGACTAGACTGGACTTGCACTTCTAGTCTTATTGACCATTCAAAGGCTTTGAGTTACATTTAAAGCATGCATTCACATGGTAATTTATTCTATACATCAGCCAATTTCGAAGCAACAGTAAGCCTAACATGCATGACTTTAAATTGTGAGAGGAAAGTGGAGTGCCGAGAACACACACAGGGACACAGAGTGAAAACCCAACTAAGACACAGAATGGCTCCAGCTGGGGTTTGAGGCCAGACCCGTCCTGCAGTGAGGCAACAGTGCCAACCGCTGCACCACCATGCCAACCATCCTTTTTCTTCTGGTCAAGTTTAAATTCATACTAATCAAAGCATGCAGTGACCCCCTGTCATCCAGGAAGGTAAAATGTCCAGAGTTGCTTCAACACTGAAAGTATTTTTCACTGGTACCAATCATGTTTAAAGGAAACTTTTTTAAAAATCTGATTTAAAGAACTGTGGCCTTTTTTTGATCTGAGTCACTTTGCAGTCTGTCAGGCCTCAAAATGTCTCTTTTTAAAAACTGTTCAAAGTTAACAGATATTAACAGCAAGATTTTCCCCTCTCATGTGAACAAATAAATAATAATTCAGTAAAAATATCTAAGAGCACTGAGTCACATGTTAGGCACATGGATGTGTTGCTCTAAATGTGCCTCATTATGTGGAAGAGCCTCTTTCATGTGCAGCATTCAGATCTTTTAGCTGGTCAGAGTTGAGCCTTTTTAAACGGTGTGTTTGTTTTGTCATGTAAATGTTGCTAAATTTATTGGCCATAAAAATGGAGTTTTGGGAGGTGAGGAACCTGCCAAAGAATTTCCTGCTGTTGCTGGTGGACGTTACCATTTGTGATGATTCACAGATGCACTTTAATCACTTAAAGACAACAGGAACATGCGTCACCGTCATGAACAGAGGATAAGAGAGGTCGGGCATCCTCAGCACATCTGGCTCATGCTTATTTTTAACTTATTTTTAACTTTATTTTTAACTAAAGTTTAGAAATGTTTTGCTGACCATCAGAATGAATGAAGAATGGTCTGGGAAACCAAAGAGAATGTGCAGCATGAAAAGGGTGGTGGCATTGCCATGTGCTGGTCATTTCTTGTGCTTAAACACCTCTCTGAAGGTAGGATCAGTCACACGTTGGCCTCATCACCTGCCTGTATTTAAAAACCAGCTCTGCGACCCAGTCTTTGCCAGATTGTGGTCCTCAGTAGAGTGGTAAACTGGCCCCTCCATGGCCTTTGATAATTGCTACATTCTCCAAGTGTAGTACTAGAACTAGAAGGTTACGGGATAAATGGACGAGAAATGAGAACCGGGAACTGTTGGAATGCTACTACACATATGATCCCAGTGAGAGTGGTTACATGAAGAGGATGTGGGACTTATGGAATCTTTGAAACCCAACATCTAAGCTGACGGCGAAACAACTTCCAACATACGAGATTGGGTACCAAGCCCCAATAATAACAGCTAGAACACTGAATGCCAGAGCAGCTGACCTGAGAGGTAAGATCATGGCTAAGAAGGAGAGCTGGCCCCCTAGTTAACGACTACCAAGACTACGTGAAGTACCCCCTGAAAGTCTAGTAGAACGCAAATGCAGTGCTACGGACGATCCCAACCATGAAGATCACTGAAACCAATCAGTTGGTGTATAACACGGCAACAGTGATCCTTGAGATTCTTGGCTATAAGATGAACAGCCACAAAGAGCAGTACCCTCCATGGAAACAATGACTAGTGGATAAAATCAAGGAAGCATGGAGAGATGTTAGCCAGGTCTCAGAGTTGCAGAAAGGTGTGATGAGGAACCAGTGCCTAAGAAATACAACGAGCTGTCCATACCTGAGGCCTTAGAGACTGCCAAGCAATGACTCACAGCCTTGGCTAACCACCTGAAGAAGTATACCAAAGAGATAGAAGCCAGGAGAATAAACCAAATGTTCTCCACTGAACCATCCAAGGTGTACTCTCAGTGACAGGGGAACAATATGAGAACGGCACCCCCACCAAGGCTGGAGACAGAGCAATACTGGAAGAGCATATGGGAGAAGGATGTGACACATAACACCAATGCTCAGTAGCTGGTGGATCTAAGAGCAGACCACAGCAACCTCTCTGAACAGGATCCAGTAACCATCACAGTGGCAGACATGCAAGAAAGGGTCTCACATGTGAAGAGCTGGACAGCACCAGATACACACACACATGATACACACCTACTGGCTAAAGAAGCTAACTGCATTCCACGAGCACCTGGCAGCACAAATGAACCAACTGCTAGAAGCTAAGACACACTGGAATGGCTGACTAAAGGCCGGACGGTCCTGATCCCCAAGGACCCCCAGAAGGGACCAGTCCCATCGAACTACCGGCCAATAACCTGCCTCAGTACAACATGTTAGGGATCATAGCAGCTAAGATGAGCAGGCATGTGGCACAATACATGAGCGGGGCCCAGAAAGGAATTGGCAGAGATACCAGGGGAGCAAAACACCAGCTACTGGTAGACAGAGCTGACCTGACTGACCAATCTGTGCACTGCCTGGATTGACTACAAGAAAGCCCATGACTCAATGCCACACACATGGTTCCTGGAATGCCAAGACCCATACAAGATCAAAGGGACCCTAAGAGCCTTCATCAAGACCTCAATGGGACAGTGGAGAACGTTAAATGGTAAATGGCCTAGTTCTTATATAGCGCTGACTACATGGACCATCAACTACCTCACAAACAGACCACAATATGTGAGGCTCCATGACTGTGTCTCTGATGTGGTAGTCTGCAGCACGGGGGCGCCACAGGGCTCTCCTCTCACCTTTTCTGTTCAGTCTGTACACGTCAGACTTCAGGTACAACTCAGACCACTGCCACCTACAGAAGTTCTCTGATGATACAGCCATCATCGGATGCGCATCGGACGGGAACGACAAGGAATACAGGGGGGTCATCAGCGATTTCGTCAGCTGGTGTGACACCAACACTCTCCAAGTCAACACCAGCAAGACAAAGGACATGGTCATAGACTTCAGGAGGAAGTCACCCCCACAACATCGGTGAGCATCCAGGGAAAGGACATTGAGACAGTGGTTTCTTACAAGTACCTGGGTAAGTAAGTAAGTAAGTAAGTAAGTAAGACAGAAAGACAGAATCACAGGGTGCTTTACAACAGTTAAAGAAAACAACAACACGGCACGGGTGTTCACCTCAACAACTGGCTGGACTGGACCACAAACACAGACTAAGAAGGGCCAGAGTCAACTCCACCTGCTGAGGAGACTGAGGTCCTTTGGTGTCTGCAGGACTCTGCTAAAGACATTCTATGACTCAGTGGTACCATCTGCCCTCTTCTATGCTGTGGCCTGCTGGGGGGGGGTGGATGCACTGAAAGGGAGAGGATCGACAAACTGGTGCGGAGGTCAAGCTCTGTGCTGGGATGTCCTCTGGAGTCAGTAGTGGTAGTGGGTGAGAGGAGGATGTTAGCAAAACTAACATCCATCACGATCAACCCCCACCACCCTCTGCATGAGACCGTGGGTGCGCTGAGCAGCTCCTTCAGTCAGAGACTGAAACATCCTCGCTGCAGGAAGAAGCGCTTTCACAGGTCCTTCATCCTTCATACATTTTACTTCTTGTAAAATGAAGCTCAGCTTCTGTGTCAAATTTGAGGTTTGTTATCATCTGGTGCTCCTGATGAAGCTGGTGGAGCTCTGTCATATACTGCAATATTGTTTCTGAGGTTTCAACTATATTACTACCTAGACATGGTACACACAGTATAAATGTACCTACATTTGCTAACAGCCACATGTATCCACTTTAAAAGCCCTGAGACTCTGATGCTCAGCTGTGTTTTTATAGACATTAAGTAACAGATTTCACTGCTTCAGAATCCTGAAGGACATTTAGCATCCTAAATGCAAAAGTTCAAGGATTTATTTAAAAACAATAATTGATTAATTGATTTTTTTCTTTCTTTCACTGTCAGTGATGCTACACATTGTCCAAAAACACATAAAATAATGATTATATACACTGTCATTCATTTTGTTTAATTTTGTCTTAATTCACAGAAAACTGTATCCACTTGCTCAGATTTAAAATGTTTAAAAGTTTGGAAATATTTCATATTTTCAATACTTAAATAATATTTTCAAAATATTAACTTTTTAATAGACAGTAAGAGAAACATACACGTTGTCCTTTTCAGTAGCTTTAAATAATAAAAACATTTGTGTAGAACTGTTGTGCAGAAGCACCTTGAGGCAACTTTTGTGAATTAATGCTTTAAAAAAAAGCCTGATTTGTTGAATCTGTTCCCAACAGAGAAGCACAGAAAAAGCACTATAAAGGTGGCCATTGTTGCACAGTTGCTTCAGTAGCCTATGCTCACTTCACTCTGTGACAGATTTATGGGGCTGTTATAAACCTGGAAAGTGTTCAGCTTTGGAAACGTTATGGGAGAGAGTGAGAGAAAGAAAGATGATTAATATATAATCTTGGGATCCTTAACTTGACCTCATTGTTTTCACAACATCTCAACTGCATCTTAACAGCTTAAAGCTGCTGCCAGAAGCAGTATAACCAGCTGCAGGGCAGTTTCACAGAGACTGTAAAGCCCACAGAACCTCCACAACCCTTTAAATCAGATTTTCTAACCATGCTGCTTAATTCAATACTTTTAACCTATTTTGGTCTCTGTTATGAACAACTAAGAGCTTTCAGTATCAAATCAAATCAAATTAAATCAAATCTAATCAAAACAAGCTGTACTCTGAGGATATTGGAAGCAGCGGTTGCAGAATTTGATCATATTTGTTGTATTAGTTGTGAATTTGTGAACATGTGATTTTCAAACCTATATGGCTACATCCAAAAATAACATACATAAACACCAGAGTGCACCAGAACACATGGAGGAAAATTCTGCCTCTACCTACCTAGCAGCAGCTGCTATACCTGCTACTTTCTTCTGACTGGCTGGAAACTGACTGGTGGTCACAGCTCTTCTGGCATGCAGCCAAAATAGCAACCGTTCTAATGCTTAGAAATGTTAGCGTGCAGTGTTCCACTCTTTGAGTGTTAGGACTATAGCATCCAGGTGTGTTTAGTATAATGCATATAGACAGTAAATGCACTTCTGCAGTCAATAAAACTACAGTACAGAAGTCCACACTTTAACATGCAAAGTGCATGTGACAATCGCTCACAACACAGTTTTGCAGTTCTGACATTATTACAGTCCAGATCCCACAATGCCTCATGACGAGTATTGCGCAATGAATGGTCAATACTCAAGCAATGTACACCAGCATCTCAGTGCGTGAACAATTTGTTTAAATAAAATAAAAGACAGACAGATGAGAGGAAAGAGAGTGGCCCATCACTACATGAACAAAGATTTTGTAATGAGAAATTCGAGAATTTCATTACAGCATTTTGGCCTTACGGTGTCAACAAAGAGTCGGAGTCCAGTGCACAGACAAGCCCATGAAAGACCGAAGCTGAATCTTCCTCTTGGTTTGCTGCTGAATGAGTTTTCAGTCAGATTTAAAGCCTGACATATCTTGGACTTATCCCTTATAGAAAAGGATGCTTGGACCTCTTTAAGAATAACACATTTTAAATACTGATGAAAGATTAGAAAATATTTGTCATTATCAGGCCGTTGACATTTTTTACACTAACAATGATAACATAGTGATATTTAGCAGGTGCCATCAACAATGATTTATAAAAATCGGCTATATGTTTCTACAGTTCAGGCGGATGAGGGTTTTAGTTGTTGCTGCATATTCGCTTTAACCAAAGCTCATAAAATTCTGGTTTTAAAGTGACATGTTCAGACTCAGTTTGCATAGCACACAGGCTCCTGCAAAGGTGATGAAAGATGGTGCTCTCTCTCAAACCTTGAATTAACACCCTCGTAGTCCCGACACAAACTGAAAATTGCAAATTAATCACATAAAGTGTTTCCTCTCCTGGCTTTATCACTCAGCAAACAATTAAGTAAATTAGCAGAAACGCTTTGCATAACGCACATCTGTGGGCTTTAATTAACCTAATATCTGTCAAAACACATTGCCTGATTGCTGCTCTGATTTACTCACAGCCTTCGTGTGCACTCAGAAATCTGTGAGAAAGAAAAATAAATCAGCTTTGTTATAAAAAAGCACTATTGGATATGAGTTGGCCTGTTAAAACTGAAATAATTAGGAACTGATTAGAGGCAGGTTCCACCACGGTCTGGCATCAAGTGAAGGAGCTTTTTTCGTTTGTTCTCTTGACTTTTCCTTTTTGCTTTAAACCACGGTGGAAGTAGAAGTGAAACAAAAAAGAATTAAAGCTGCAAGCAGCGATAATAGGCCCTCGCCGGCCGCCCGGTGCTGCTGCCGAAAATCGGCACCCATTGTAGCC
>VOQJ01031765.1:43169-64104 GCA_015052665.1 Apistogramma diplotaenia
ATGGGAGGAAACACAGAACCTTCTGTTTTCATACAATAATACTATCAATCATGCAAATCCCTTGCCCCACTCAATATGGTAAATACATCTAAGTCATGGCTGATTTGACCTAATCTGCTGCTCTTGGTGGTTTGTTAGAGACCAGTCTGAGAACTTGTCCTTTTTGCAAATGTTTGGCAGGTGATTGGATGAACCATCTGTCACTTTCTGAGGCCACCGCACACCTGAAACATGCCCGCACCTGTCAGCAGTTCCTCACAAGTTGCTTTGTCCGACTAACTGCAGCTTTGCCACAGGTGCATGACTTGAAGCGTTAACAGACTGCTTCTTGTGTAATCACAAATCTTCCGAGAATTCGGCTGCTTCCCAGGGAAAGATTTCTTCAGGACCTCTTACAAGTGCTCTTGAAACTATACCGCTACGGCACTGGTCATTATCAGATTTTATACCATTGTTCAGTGCTACTTAATCAGCACACAGTATTCTGAAATAAAATAAAAGTGAACTCTCACTTGAGGGCAGCTTCATTCTACACCAAATGTAGATCAAGGTATTCCTGCTGACATGCTGTGCGCTAACTGGTCATGGAGTAAAACCTTGGGAATTATACCTTAAGGGCAACTTTTGAATGTGTTTTTAGCTGCAGGGCTTTATAGTAAAGGCGGCTGTTATGTCTCTGACCTGATTTAACTGGACCTCGGTATAATGTTACTCAGCCAGAAGAATGCGATTCTGCTCGATCGTGCCCACTGAGCTGTCATTCTTTCGATTATTTCTGCTTCCAGAGCAGCTCAGCCACAGAGCAAAATCTGTCAGTGTCGCTGAGTTTCTTTTTCATGGTTTCTTCCTCTACTTGAACCAACTGGAACCATCGTTTCCCCGTGTGCCTTTGACTCTCTGAGTGGCAGTCTTGTAATGAAAGGCTGTGTGCTGAAGGAGCGAGCAGCATCAGAGAACACCTGTTGAACGGCAGCTCCGAGCTGTTCGAGCAGTTCTAATAAAGAGGAAAATTAACTTCCATGCCAAAATAAAATGTGTTTGCAGGAGCTCACAAGGAGAGAAGTGGTGGTGGGAGGATTCAAAGAGGAGCGTTTGAAATGAGTGCTTGCAAAGAAAGATGAATGTTCATTTGAATTTGGTGAACACATTAAATGTTGCACAATAAACAACCACATGACCCGGATCATATTTCTGAAATGATGCCTTTAATTTTTATCTTTCACACACACACACACACACACACACACACACACACACACACACACACACACACACACACACACACACACACACACACACACAGCTCACTCTGTTCGCTCTCTCGTTGCTACCTGGCAGCAGTGATACTTTACTGCACTTTGGGATTTTTTATAGGATGATTCACTGCTTGGCTCTTGGATGGGGTGGCACTATAAAAGTGCTTTGATTGAGGCAATTAAGCCTGAGGCATTTTAACTACTTTGACAGGTTCCAATTTGTCCAACCCAAATGTGACTAGAGCTGGGATTGTTGAAATACCACAGCATTCACATCACTTGATGCAAGGAAGGAGGGAATAATCTTGATGTTTTTTGTGTTTATTCCAGGTCATACTCAGAAAAGTAAACCACCATCATCTGAACACCGCCGAGGCTGTGCACGGTTTTGACACATAAACAAGACAATGTTTCTCCCCCTGAACAATATAACACGTGAAAACCAAAACTGAATGTTTCTGCGTGCTTCTTGGATCATCTCTCTGCATTACAAGCCATTGAACTTACAGTGACGGTTTCGAATTTGTTCATTTCTCTCAGCAATTAGGCAGGTAGTCAACTGTACTTTCCTGTCTCACCTCATCTGCCACAAACTCTGAGCAGTGATGGTGTCTGTAAGAACTTTACAGTATTATTCCAGTGAACAGGAAGCCTGAAAGCTAAAAACAGCATTTTAAAAAACTGTTCTTTGCTCACTAGTTAGAGCTTAAAGATTAGCACTCAGATTTTGCCCTGAAAGGGCTTAATCCATGCATTTGGATAATTAACTACTGAGTTCAAATATAGGCATGCTTGTTGCCAGTGTAAGCTGAGGTGGTGAATATTTCATGAGACATTTAAATCAGATTCAAATCAAATAGCACCGGAAAAAACCCCCAAAACGCACAAAACAGACAACAACAACATGCAAACATATTGAGGTGTTTAATATTGCAAAGAACCTGCAATATTAGGTAGAACCTCAAGGATCCAGTGTTTCCCCTCGAGTGAGTTCTTGGAGATGGTAGGGATGAAAACCCCCCAAAACAAATAGCTCAACAGGAAGAAACTTCTGGACCAGATGGGAAGTGAGAGGAAATGGGTCAGAAAAGAGAGACAATAAACAACAGACTTTGCAAACAGTAGTTTGCACATTATATTGTCCTCACTCTTATTTCACTGTTTACCAAGTTACAAACAAATCTGGTTACAGTAAATGCTGAGTAAGTAACAGCAAATGGCAAAAAGATTGAATTAATTTCTCAGTATTTTTTTTAAAGCAAGAGTGTTTTCTGTTGAGTCTATTATTTGAGATACTACGTTTCTAGGTAAAGATATATACTATGTACAAAAAAAAATAAAATCATGTTTCATCTTCAGCACAGGTAGCTGATGACAGTTTATGGTTCACCCAAGTTGCCCAGCTGTCGTAACTGGGCGGACCAAACAAAGACAGGTTTGCAGTCTTTCTAATTGTCATTTTGGTCGATGTAATTATTGTTGTCAGCAAAAACACTTGTGAGCTAGCAAGGATTTGAATTGCTGATCTGCAGCAGAGAGAAGAAGCTGCAGCCTCCTTGAAACAAAAACTGGTTCTGTGGCAAGTATTTAAAACACTGCACATCCTGCAACAGCGGATGGAGCTTTCTTCTCCCTTTTTAGGTTAAGTACCGCTTCTGAGACTTTTGCAACCTGCCAGGATTGGAACTGTATACTCAGTCTTTGTTCAACTTCTTTCGGTCGACTCAGCTGCCTCAGCAAAAGAACAAGCAGTTCCTTAACACCCATAAGAGCTAAAGTCTCCTCATTTTAATATTTATTGCCATCTGAGTACAGTAGGTGCCTCAACATGTTTAACTGCAGAAAGTGTTGAGAAATGTTGTTTTTTTTAAAGACCTCTACGTATGTACCCTTTCCAATACACCCCTCAGGGGGCTGCAGTGGAAATTTTAGTTTTGATCTACTTCCTTTCAGTTTCTGTTATTCCACATGATCCATAAGAACAGTTAGGATTCAGTTCATCATGCAAAATAATACATATAATTCACTGCACATTCTCCTTTTAAATGGCCAAAGACACTGGAACATGCAGCCTCTTGCTAAAGCTTGTCGATGAATCTTGATTTAGGCGTGGAACCCCATCAGACACTGAATCTTTGGCAGAGATGGGACTTTCTTGATCTACTGAGTAATCTGGCATTGCAGATAACAAATGATCGCGTTCACCGCTAACCAGTATGGAGGCATCCAAACTGAGATGTTAGCAACCAGCTTTGTATTTGTGTATCTCCTGCATTTGTGATCACAAATATCCCAGTGGAGCTTGAACAATCACAGTGTATTTTATTTCCTCTTTCTCAAACGAATGAACGCTGGCACGATCCTCTGCCCTCTCTCCATATTGTCGAAATAGGAATCCATATCATCGTTTGGATTCAATGCTTCGCACATCACTTCTTGAGCCTCTTACGGCCGTGAGAATGGGGATTACAAGAGTAAGTGATGCTGCTGTCGACACTTCAAGCTCAAATTGCTCCTCTTTCTTTTTCCCCTATTTCCTGTTATTGTGGCTCTAAATCATGTTTGGCCTTAAACAATCCTTGAGCAAGAAAAGCATCCATATAAGCTTCTGCTTCAGCACATGCAGTGGTTATAGAGGTACTCGAAACCCTTGATTTTGGTCCTTATGTGGCCGTGACATTTTCAGGGAGCCATTGCTTCACATGCTCAAACGTATTTATTGATGCTTGTAAACAAAAGAGAAAGGAGTTTGATTGTGTTGCTCCCCCTGAGGTATTAAAGGCATTGATGACTCATGCAGTGAATTTCAGCATCCAGCATTGCACTTGTAAACCATTACTGTCATTTTTAATGAGAGCCTTCAAAATAGCAATGACACCATTGATTTTTCTGTTTTGTTTGAATCTGTCTTTATTTTTGTGTGATTTTTCAGCGAGGGTGTCCTAACGAGCAAGTCCATTTATTGTTGAAGCAGCCTTTGTGAAGTTTTAGGGGCGCCCTGGTGGCTTGTAACTAAAGCAGCTGCCACAACCCACAGCAACGTGATCAACCATGTCCAACTTCAGATCACTATGTGGTGGTAACTGTTTCCAAGCCAAGAAAACTCACGACGTGAACACACTGATTTACACACAGGAAAATGGATTGTTGGTTGCTACTCTGTGCTTCAGTCCATCCATTCATGCATCAAGTCTTCATCCAAAGGGACTGAGAAGCTCATCATTTTCTATGCATGTTTTCTGTGAAGCATCAGACGATGCACGCATGTGAGCCAAAAGGCTGCGCACTCAGTGCTACACTGACTATCAGGCACATTCAGTGACTGTCAGACATGAGCTGTCCAGTCCGAGTGCATGAGTTTGTGTGCAATTACTTTTTGCAATTACAGCTCTATAAAATAGCCATCTTTGCTAGAAGATGCTCTGCATAGTCCTGCACACTGTGTGCTGCTGTGATGAATTCTGTTCTGTAATGGTCCTGTTGGCGTTAGCCTGCATGTTAGCCGCAGAAGTTATCGTCATCATAGATATGACAGATTTGATGCTAATCCACCTAAGCTACTGTGTTCTTTAGCTGCTTAAATGCAATACCCAGTTAGCACAATCATGACATTTCACTACGCACAAGTCATAAAGCCTCTGCATGTAAGCCGTGTAACACTCATAAGCTAATGTGTCATAGCCATAATCATGAATACCAAAGGGCAATCATAGCTGCAGCCACAGGTACAGCCGGCTTCCCTCAACCTCTACAGCAGCAGGGTGAGTGACTGATAGTGAGTGAGGCACAGCTAAGGGCGCACCGACTCTCAAAATCAGAGGGGTCAGTTACAAAATACAATATCATTAAACAGCTTGGCCTCTCCCTGTGGGTCAGAGAGAATCAAATAACACAATGCAAACCATTTGGGGGCTCTGTGGCTCTGCGTTTAATATTCCACCCAAATCTGCTATCAGTGCATTTCTTAAAAGTGTAATAATATTAAAATATGTTACCCTTCAAACACAAAGACGGTACCAAGTGTGCTAATTAACAATTCTGCACAATTGTAGCTTTTAAGGTCCCATTCATAATGAACTGGTGACAGTAAAGGAGAATAATCTTCATTAATGGTGGAAATGAAAAGAAAAGAAAACTGATGACACTAAGTTTTTTTATATGTGCCTGAGTAAAAGCACCGAAATGTTTCGGTTCATATCTATCACTGAAACAAGGACATAAAAATGGAATTTGCATTGAAGATGTTTCAGTTCCTATACCACAAGTCATTAAAGACTGACATCTATTATTAGACTTTAAACCCAAACAGACTCCTCTGTGTCCACTTGGCTTCTGGCTAAACTACATCATTCGATAATTCTCCAACTCGGTGAAATGACATGTTGTCAAGACAGAAAATGAGCAGTTTTAAAACCACACCACACTGAGCATGCCCAGTCTCATCTGATCTCAAAGGTTAAGCAAGGTCAGGTCTGATTCGTATTTGGATGGCAGACCACCTGGGAGCACCCGAGGCTGTGGGGGGGCAGCTGAGGCTCAGACGGCAGGGCAGGGTCTACCATGTAAGCAACTGCAAGGTTGGTGGACTGACCTCCAGCTGCCTTGCATGTGTGTGAGCATTCTTGGGCAGGATGAGAGAATCATCCCTGTTTTTAATGCAGTGCTGCCTGCCCCGAGTTACCCCCAATGCATCCATCGGAGTGTGAGTGAAGATAAAAGT
This sequence comes from Apistogramma diplotaenia, assembly GCA_015052665.1. Classification (NCBI taxonomy): domain Eukaryota; kingdom Metazoa; phylum Chordata; class Actinopteri; order Cichliformes; family Cichlidae; genus Apistogramma; species Apistogramma diplotaenia. The sequence goes on from VOQJ01031765.1 coordinate 49,146, forward strand.
ACCGTATGAACCTGTGTGTGATTGGGTGAATGAAGTAGAAAGCACATTGAGTGCTCAAAATTGAGTAGAAAGTACCAGTCCATACCCTTATAAACCTCCATTTCATCAACAGGTGTGGGATGTCAGTGCAAGACTGTTTGAACTGCAGGCTCTTGGGCCTTTCATGCTTGGTTACTTAGTAGCTTGAAGGAGCAAAGAAAGAGAGGAGGGCGGGTGAGTCAATTAGTGTGTGAAATAGATATCCTCTGCTTTTTCTACCTGCCAGCCCGGCTCGGCCCCGAGTACAAAGTACTCATCTGTCAGCGGGACCCAGACATGAGGAGAGTGCTCGCGGTTGTTCCTGCTGGCCTGGTCACCATCTCGTCTGATTATACGGTGCTTACATGGTGACTGGACTCTGACGCAGCTGCACCGTTTCTTTTTGGTGACTCAGCCCCCAATTCAGTTCAGTGGTTATGACATGCAGAGATGTTTTTTTTTCTTTTAACTTAATCATGAACATTTTCTAGGAACAAGCTGGAGTGATTAACTTGACTTTTGAGGGGGTTAAAAAGGATCGTTGCCTCCCTTCTTGAAATGGAGACTGTAGTTATAGACCTTAACTAGATATGAAACTGTTGGAAATAGATCTATCAAACTATCCTATGATTTGGGTAACAGGATGCACTTCCTCGAAAAACAGCACTGTTGCTAGACTGCATCCAGGAGGCAATCAAATCAAGACGAATGGTGCCAAAGGCCCCAACAACATTGTCTTTAGGTATTTACAGTATTTATTTTTATTATGAAAGTTAATACATTTTACTTTATAATAGCTTATGTTTTAAGTGGTTAACACACAGTACAAATAAATAGGATTTGTTGGATAGTGAATGTAGTGTTTGATTCAGCAGGTAACAGATTGTCATTAGTCACAAGATTACATCTGAAAAATATAAACTCAGTTCCAAAAAAACCCCCGGAGCACTGAGTAAAATGTAAATTAAAACATAATGCAATGATTTGCAAACGCAGTCATATTTCATTCACAATAGAATACACGTGAAATCTCTAAACTGAGAAAATGTGCTATTTTAAGGCATATATGACTCTTGCTGAATTTGATAGGGATGCTGCATAGTGGGCATGTTTACATGTTTACATGTGCAGCGTCCCTTTAATTATTTTAAGAGGGGCGCGATATGCAGTGCTGCATGAGGGCCCAAAGATCCCAGACATCCTGACACTTACACACAGTGATTTCTTCAAATTCTCAAAAATATTCAGATTATATTATATATGGTAGATTAAAATTTTAGGTTGAGGAACATTATTCCGAATTTTTTTATTTTATTTTGCAGATTGGTGAAACGCTGCTTCTCAATTTTATTTATAAAACATCAAAATAATGAGCTAATACTTTTCATGAAATATTTAAATCTCACTTCAGACATTTTAACATGCATTTGCAAATCTCACAAAGCCACTGCATTCTGTTTTTAGTAATATTTTACACAGCTTCCCAACACTTTCATAACTGTGCTAGTACTAACACACTGCAAATAAATAAACTCTTTAAAACTTTTGCTTCTCTCAATAATTACGTCCACTAATCACAGGAGCTGTGAAAAAGTATTTGCCACCCTCATAATTTCTTATATTTTTGCATAAATATTTCAGATGATCAAATAAATTTTAATATTAGACAACAATAACCCCATCCACCCATTTTTTTCTGCATATCCTTTTCAGAATGTGTGTGTGTGTATTGGGGGGTGGGGGGGGGGCTGTTGCCAGCTACCACAGGGCAAGCGGCAACAATACAATAACTCCAGTATCAGCAATGAGTCTGTCACATCGCTGTGGAGGAATTTTAGCCTGCTCCTCTTTGCAGAATAGTTTTACTTTTTGAGCATGAACATGGTGTTAAAGGTCATGCAAAGTGCATTTCAGTCGGGACTTTGACCAGACCAGGATGGGACACCCCTGGCCTGGGCCTAGAGGGGGCCCGGGTGGGAGAGAGGATAAAATTTCAAGTATTTCACGTAGGCAGAGAGCTGGAGGAGATGGGCCGTCTCCTGATTGTATTCAGATGAGCACGGTACGTCCAAAGGCAGAGCCTACCTTACACCAGCCATCATTCTCCTTTTACACGGGCTTTTAAAGGTTGCCACTCTTACATTTAACTTCATGACGTGCACATTTTCAAGTGGATCGCCCATATTTTCTCCAAGAGTATTTTGGGTAAAACTCGTCACCAGCCGTCCACAACGTCGTCATCGGTCACGTAGCAACAGATTGTAAACTAAGTGGAGCATTTTTACAGACTAGACAAAAAGAGATATTTTGATGAGCTTTATTTTAAATAATAAAGGGTGTAAAGGGCCCGGTCATTTGCCCAGCCCGGCTCTGACTTCGACTGGGCCGCTCCAAAATATTCATTTAGGTTTTTCTGAGACATTCAGGGGCTCATTTGCTGTTTCAGATCATTGTCCTTGTAGAGAGCAGAATTCATGGCTCCATCAGTTACAGAAAGTTGTCCAGATCCTGAAGCAGCAAAGTAGCCCCTGACCATCACACCACTACCGTGTTTGACTCCATCCATCCATCCATCCATCCATCCATCCATCCATCCATCCATCCATTCTCTGCCACTTATCCCGTTCGGGGTCGCGGGGGTGGGGGCTGGAGCCTATCCCAGCTGACACAGGGCGAGAGGCAGGGAACACCCTGTACAGGTCGCCAGCCTGTCGCAGGGCCAACACACAGAGACACAGGCAACCATTCACACTCACATTCACACCTACGGGCAATTTAGAGTGACCAATTAACCTAACCCCAGTAAGTGCATGTTTCTGGATCTTGATATAATATTTTTATGAAATGCTGTATTATTTTTACACCAGAGGTAATGAGATGCAAATCTTCCAAAAAGTTCAGCTTTTGTCTCGTCAGGCCATGGAATATTTTCCCAAAGGTTTTGTGGGTTAATCAAGATGTTTTTTTGAGATGAGCTTTAAAGTTCTTTTTGGTCAGCAGTGGTTTTCTCCTCTGAACTCTCCCATGGATGCCATTTTTGCCCAGTCCCTTTCTTAGAGCTGGATCATGAACTCTGATCTAAACTGAGGCCTGCAGTTCTTGGGCTGTTGATCTCCTAGCTGACTTCACCTTGTAAGACAGGTTCTACTGAAGTGATTTCTCGACTGATGAAGTGTGGCAGGACTCAGGTCTGGGTGTGGCTCGTGAAAATGAACTCAGTGCTCGAAAAATGTGATTAATCACAATTAATGCATGATTTAAGCGGAGGGTGCAAGGTGGGTTTGAAGAGCCTTTTTCCCCTAATAAACAAAATCATCATTTAAAAACTGCATTTTGTATTGACTCGGGTTATTGTTGTCTAATATTAAAATCTGTTTGATGATCTGAAACATGTAAGTGTGACAAATATGAAAAATAAGGACTCAGGATGGGGAAAATGCTTTTTCATGACACAAAATGTATTTACAGAATTTTAAAGAGGAGTTTTTAATTTTTTTAAACAAATGCTACATCAAAACTATTATCTATTTGTTTTAATATAAAACATTGCTAATAGACTTAATGTGTGTGAAGTTGCAACTTCATAAATAGTTTGAGAACTTTACAAAGTGCAAAATGCACATTTGCTATCATCTAAGGGAAGCTTGACAACAGTGAAATATCTAAAAATAATAATAATAACAAAAAGAATCAGCCTGGGAAATGTTCTTTGCATCTTTGTTGGTAGGTGAAAATGAAAGTGAAATTATTTGTTGAAACTCTTTTTTTTGACCGAGTGTGATGAAAATGCAACAAATTCCCAGAAACAATAAAAACCACAGAAAGTTCCACATCTTCTCTTAAAAACTGAAATACTAATCGATTAATTTTCTGCTCTTTGACACTAAATGGGATGTTTCATGTCCATCTAAATTAATTTAAGTGGCAGATTAAATTAAGCACAAAGCATGAAACAACGATGAGAGATGGGAGAAGCACAAACTGGGACTGGTGCCCCTGGTGGAGTCAGGCGGGCTCCTCAGACGTCGGTGTCCAGTGGGGGTGGGAAGTCGAGACACGGTGACAGGGAGTCCTGACTGTGTGTGGAGCTAATCCCAGTGTCTGAGTCTGTGTCTGTGATGTCTAGAGGGGACAGGCTGTGTTTGAGTTTCACTGTCTGAGAAGTGCTGCTCTGGGTCTCGGTTTTCAGAGGGACAGCTATGGGCTTCTCCTCCTCCGTGGTGTCCATGATCTGCAGTGAGCTCAGCTGAGCGGCTAACTGCCAGCACTCCTGGTCCTTAGAAACCAGAGTGTTGTCAAAGTACTTGATCTGCACGTCTATTTCAGCAGCTTGGTTGTGAAGGGAAACACCGGCGAAGAGGCTGTGTTTCAGTTCACCCTGCAGCCTCTCGATTTCAGCAGTATAAAATGCTTCGTCTGTGTCAGTGGGGATCCAGGAACCAGCGGCGACTCCTTCCTGTTCTTCATCTTCAGTCAGAGCGAAGCTGGCCACCCTAAGTTCAGCGTCGATATCACGGGACAATTGGAGGATGAGTTCCTGGTGCCTCTGAACTTCCATATCCAGCCGTACAACCCCATCACTGGTGTACAAGTATTCCTGCAGCTGCTCCTCGCTGTGTGCCGCGGGATTTGGACTACAAGCCTGAGCCAGTGAACTCTCTGATGCGGTTTCACTCTGCACTTGCACCTCGAGTCGCTCAATCTCTGAATCTAGCTCTCTCATCCGCTCGATCTGCTCTCTAATTGTGTGGTCCTGGTTGAGAATAAGTTGCACCATCTGGTCGATCTCCTGAGCGCCCGGGGAGCTTTTGCTTTCCTTGTGAAGTTTCTCCAGCTTCCGGAAAGCCTTTTTCACCATGCGCTTCTGCTTTTCCACCGGCAGAGACTGGGGATACTGAGCATGACCATGCTCGTATCGCTTCAGCTTGGTCCCTTTGGACTTTCCACCCTTCTTAGTAGGCTGAGGCACAAAGTCACTGGTCTTGACTAGAATGAACTTTATGAAGGGTCTCTGATCACCCCAAGCGTACCAGAGTCTCAGTATTCTGGTGAGAGGTGGCAAAGCTCTCTCGAAACCCTTCCATCGCTCAACGAGACAGAAGTCTCTGGGCTCTCCGTGCAGTAGCCGCTTGCTCTCTGGGATTGACTTGTGATCCTCCAGTAATGCCTGAATCATATCTGCACATGTTGTATGCTTTGTTACTCCACAGACAACCTTCTCTTCATTGCACACAGTGACTTGAATCTCCTTTCCGATCACAGGCGCTGCATCTTTGGTCCTAGGCACGAAACAGAAAAAAGAAGGCTTACAAACGTGGCATTTTTAAGTTTTAACTTAGGTTTTTTCCCTTAAATACATTTATAGTAGTTTAAACTCTATTATATCCTGGCAGTAACCTTTTTGACCATCTAATGCTCTGCAGTGGCTTCTACATTTGAATTTTTATTGCATTGATGATTACATCAATTTTCAGTACAAACTGAAATCCAGACATTTGTTGTTCAGAAATGCTGTGATCCCCACGAGAGAGCAACAAAAACCTGTTGCCGGACCTTGTACATAATTAGATAGACAGATACTTCATTGATCCCAAAGGAAATTTAGACATCCAGTAGTTTCTTAAACAGGAAACATCAAACACAAAAAATAGCAAATATAAATCACATGTAAATATGCACTGTGGAGCAGTATGCTAACAGAATATCACAAACCCACTCGAAACTTTCCAAAACCTAAAATGTTCTCTTGTTGAAAGTGTGTTTTATTCAGCTGACACAAAACTATGGGATGATAAGAAGTGGCCGTGCAGTCAAGCTCTGCATGAGAAACACTACATGAGAAGGACCCGGGCGAGCAGCTTAGCAAAAAACAGAAGTCTTCCATAAGGGTGAGGGCATTGCCCATTAATAACCAAAGGTCACCATTAATATAAGTGAGCAGAAAAGGATGCAACGCTGCAATGATTAGAGACTTGCAGCTTGCAGTAAAACACAGTCTCTCTCTGATGCTTTTAAACTTGTTGTTCTAAGTAGTATGCTTTTGTTAATACATCCTTTCATTTCCTTACATTGACCTAATGGAAAATGGCTTTCCATTAGGTCAATGAGCAGAAAACTACATTCACTCATTTGGTGATTCTATTACTGTTCCTCATCGTCTTACTCATCAGAGACGATCACTTAATGGTTCAGTTCTGAGCTATTTAACCCCGAGGCCCTCATTACGTTTTTGCATGGATCGTAAAACTTGTTCAAAAACTGACCTCTGATGGACCGAAGATATTCATTTTTTTACATGCTTAATGAACCACCGGTAATATCCAGGACCTAATATCCAGTCATTAAATGATAGGCACACAGCCACAAGTAATCAAATAAGTAGATAACATCACCAGACATTGAAATCAGATTTTGAGATAAATAATGATGCGTCGTGTCGTGCATTTATATGAACGATAACACGTCCGGAACATTCTGCGATTCGTGTGTTTCTGAAGCTCTGCTGAACTGTAGCTGACTGCCAAGTTTCTGTCTTGGTGAATTACCCGTTATTTAAAGTTAAATTCTACTCTTCGGGGCAAAAAACAAGTGACACATAATACTCCTGTAATTACAGAGAACTCAATCTCAAAGAAACCCTGACAAAGATTATCCATATAAAATCACAGACACAAAAAAAACGCAGCTCCTCTTCTAATGCCCAAACTGCAGGCTGATTTGTGTGGGTTAAAGGAATGTCGGTCTGTGGTTTTGCAGCCCCTCAGACAATACGCTTTTAATCTGCTGACTGTAATTAATCAGAGAAATGTGCTTCTAACCCTGGATAATGTCGTATTTCATTTAAGAAAAAAAGCAGACAAAATTAGCCTTTAATAACAAAACCAGAGAACATCAACAAGGGAATCTGACTGTAGCTCATCAGGAAACCTGATATTATCTAACTGATGGGTAAAAAGCTACAGAGCAGCACACTGCATCACTCACTTGTTTGGAAGTAGGATTTTTCCTCTAAGCCTTTTTAAATTATATCTCACTTTAAAATCTAGATGAAGCTGCAGTCTTATCTGTATTTACATTAGAATAAAACAAACTTTGGGATTAAAACCGAGCCCTTTGTTGAGCCCAGCTACCAAAGCTTGATGTTGTTCCTCAGCTCGGCGTGCAGCAACGTCTTCACGTTTAAACCTTGCATCCTGCTTTGTCTTTATTTGTTCTGAGAACCTTGGCTGACTGCAAGAACACACATCCCAATGAGATGACAAACACCCCCACCGACACGCCGACAGAAATGAGTAAGACATTATGTATATTATTCACAGGCAGAAAGCAGCTTATCTCACAGTTTGTAGATTTTACAGACTGATACCACAATGTACTGGTTCCCACATGACACACAACTGGAGCCTGGCGTAAACCTCTGGTGAATAAGGCCTCAGGAATGTCATGGATACAATGCACTAGTTTGGTTAATGGTTACTGAGACTCTCGGAGAAGAGCGAGGCAAAGTAAATACCTGAGCCAACAAGCCTGTAGCCTTTAATGGACAACGGCCATCACGACTGACCAGGGAATTTCCAATTGCACCTATTACAACACCGTCCAAGTGCGACCACTGCACAGGAAGGAAAACGGAGGGTGTGCACACTAATGGCCAAACATCTACTAAAATGAAGCCAATCTGACACAACAGCTCAGCATCATGATAATTTTATGCTGCTTACAGCCGTCAGTATTTGTTAGGGCAGTCGGAGCAAATTCAAAAAGCATTCAACCAAACATTCACAGGTTCCTTCTCACATGCTCAGTAATGGATCTCAAAGCTGCTCAAAGGGATCCAATGTCCAAATCAATTTATTATAAGGGACCATAAAAAAACTGTTATACTAGGATGGGTGAGGAACCGAGGCAAGAAAGGAAATGGAAAGGGGAACAAAACAGTTGTTACATGATCAGTGCAGCCTTACTGTCTCTGTAAATACACAGTACCGATATTTCCAACAAACCTAAACATGTCAGATACAGTTTTCTTTTATGAACACGCAGGTGAATAAACATGCTCTACATATCACTGGTTCTTTCAGAGAGGGTCACCCAAACCCTCAGCTGTGCAGGAAGAAGGTACAGCAAGGCAGGGAAACACCTGTATTTGTCCTGGGCCACAATCACCAGCATTCAGGCAACATCCTGCTACCACAGTCCAACAGACACAAGGGGAAAATGGGTTTCACGTCACTCACTGTGGTTTGCTTTCAACTTCATTCTGATGTGAAGAAACATCCATGACAATGTTTCTGATGATGTATTTCCCGCATTAGTTGCAGGGTCACAGGCAGTTTGATTGTAAAGGTGCAGATACAAATGCTAACTGATGCCAGTCTGCACAGACCTGCAGAATTTCTAACCACGGCAGGTTTGGCCAAAGCTAAATCATTCCCAGCAGTTAAAAGCTGTGGAGACTGTGTCCTCTCCATACCAGCACTTTTTGAAGTTAGCGTTAGCTATTCTGGTTTGTACTTAGCTAAGATTTTCACTTACGTTTCAAAGGCTCCACTAAAAGCCTCAGGGCTGTGCCGTCAGCTGCCAGTTCCTGGAAGCTTTCTGTCACCTACACATCCCTGTAAACAGCTACTAACTTGCACTTTCAAGGTAGTTTCCAGTGCTGCTTAGTGAAGGAAAACCTCATTTTAATCAGTGTGAGGTAAAGATGACTGCACATTAGCATTTCAGCCTAACCCATAGCTTAGTTTACTTTAAAGCTCAGCCTCAGAATAATATTCAAATGTGTTTATCTTAAAAAAAAAAAGAAAAAAGTGTTGGAATAATGATGTCACCAATGGCGGCTCAGATTTTCTTGGCTCGGCCTCACAGAGATCCCCGTTTTGACTTGCTGCAGGCCGAGAAGCTGTTAAACTAGAATTTCACATGTGCGTTTTTTAAAAGTGATGATTACTAAGAGTTGGATGGGTGCCAGACTGTTAAGACTCTCTGACAATAGATACACAGGTAGTGCATGCAATGCAGGGCCGATTGCATTGCAGCACTTACTTTATGGGCGCTGCCACTTTGTGTGCTATTTGATATTCATAGCTTGGGATTACACTGCTGTTCCAGACACAGCAAATGAGGGTGCCCTCATAGGTCACACCACCGGGCGATGAATGACAAAGCTGACACTGATACTGTAATGAACTCAAACCTTCTGTGGCAGTGGAATAGGGACTTCTGATAATACATATTCCTATGAACAACTGTAACTTCTTACGTGTGGAGATGGATGCAGCACGGTGACTGACACAGAACAGGTTTGGCTTGAAATTCACACACGAGTGAACCCGAGAAACCTGAGTGGGCACACTTGACATCAGGTTGAACTTGGGGGCTGAGGTACCCAGGTAGAGTTTAGATGTGTGGGAGGAAACCGCCCACACATCTAAGTTCAGTTCAATCTCAAATCTTAGGAATCTGGGTTTCTGATTGCATTATTGCTCCATCGTGGTAGCATATTGTAATGCTCTCTATGGAAACCTTGAAGGCGTTAACAATTCCCTCTTGTGTGATAAATTTGCAAGGTACAAGTTACCACAGAGGTCTGTATGCTGGTGGTTTGAGCAAGTCATAGCAAATGACAGAATTATAGCTCTCGACATGTTTTGGCAGATCAATAGAAATAAAGGGATGCAAATAATTTCAGCAGAAACTAAACTTTGATAGCAAACATGTCCTGTAGCCTCGGCTGTCAACAGGTTCTGATTTTCTTGCTGTGGAATGAAATTTTTGATTACATTTGGATTTGATTATATTTGCTGTTGATAAGATCACAGGTTTGCTTTTACAACTCCCAGCAGTGAAACTCCATCAGAGGTTTCTCGCCCCAAATGCATTTATTTACCTACAACAGCAGCACCTGGAGAACTTTCCAGAAGCAGCTCAAGAGTGTAAGCTGGTGCTGACTGAAACAACAAGTCCTGCATCTGCCTGGACCAACTAGAGGCGAGTGAAAACATTTTTCAGCTGTAATTTCATTAAGGGCATCTGAATGTCTGCCATCGGAAATGACACACACATGACACACACATGACCTTTGTTAGACTACCAAACATAGTTTATCTAACAGTGTACGTGAATTACTGCAGCTTATAAGACAATGGGAGTTTACTATAAAAGTTTTTTCTATCCACAAAGCAATAACAACAACAAACGATCTGCATCATGCCGTCTGTCTGGTTTGCACAAAGGCGGAAGGAAGCACAGAAAATGTAGATGAGAAACTTCTAGAAGCTGGACAGGAGATGCTTCCTCCTGCTCTTATCTGAAAGAGAATGATGGATTGCTGAGGAAATAACATCACTTTTCTATCTGGATATGTTGATCTCTGCGATAATTCCTGCCCTGATAGGCATCTGTGCGCAGAGACACAACACACCCCTTCCCATCGCTCCCTTTCCTATGTGAAATCACCCACCCCTATTATTTTCTCCCCACAGGAAGTATCTAAATCACCATGAAAACCTTCTCTCATTAAAATAAATTACGTCTCTGGTCCCTTTGAAGCACAAACAGGTTTTCTCTTCAATTGTTTCTTGCAGCCTGGAAATTTGTATTAATCTAGCTATGTTAGAAACTAATTAGAATCATTTTAGTTATTATATTATAATAATTTATAGTTCTTTGGTCACATAAGTCACTGGCTGGAAACCGTTTCATTTCATGTGCTGTTTCTTTGTAGAATATTCAAATATTTTCAACTAATGATACCAAATGAATATTAAACCCCTCATTGTGGTTAAAGTTTTGACTTTAATACATATTGTCGACATCCACCTTAAAGGTTCACCTTGAGCAGGAGCCGGTCTCAGAAGTCTCCGAGGACATTTGACAGGTCTACAGATCTAAACACTTGAGATAATTACAGGTGCCTCGATGATAATTACCGTGCAGCATAAAAAACACAGACACCCACTGGAGACAGCTTCAGTCAGACTGTTTGAAGTTATCGCAGATAATTCATCTCAGCTCTGTGTGATGTGAAAATGCATCAATTCTGCTGCTGGTGCCACTGTCAACGTGCTGTTGTGGTAACTTAACCATAAAGCCTGTTTTATTTCTGAGCTTAATCTAAAGCCCCTTTGATGAGTTTGGTGTTAATTGAGAGCTTTACTGAATAAAGCTAATGACAATACATTTACTTTACTTATCTTGGTTTTGGCAGCAAGAATCCTGTAAGTGACTGGATCATGACCTAGACACTCTGAAGGAGAGCTCTATTTACCAACTCTGCACAACAAAGGTCTGCAGTCAACAGGATAAACTGGATTTCTACACCAATAACAGAGCGCAGCCCGTGGCTCAGCTATTTCTCCCACCTTTACAAAACTGTAGCTGGACCCCAGCTGCAGCTAGAGGGACATCAAGGCCAAGCTACGCTCTTAGAGAAATAGCAAAAGCAAATTATTATAGTACTAATGACATGAACTCTACGGCTTTTTATTTAACATCTTTGAGATGAGCAGGAGATGATCAAAATTCTTTCAGAGTAATGTACAGTAGGCGTAGTTAAGGATGAGGACCACCACTGAAAGTGCCACCAAAAACATGAAAGACAATGAAATGTGCAATATGCAGATACAGAAGAGCGTCACCAAAACTGGCTTTTAACAGCTAGATTAACACTTAGTACTCCCCAAATAGCAGCACAGGTAAGGTAAGGTAAGAAGGCATTGATTTAACATTTGATTGATGTAACTAATAAAATTGACGAAAAGAAACCGAAATTCCCAGGTTCCATGAAAGCGTATTTTATTTCCTGAATGGAATTTAGTAGTAATAGTTTTTGTGAGTGGACTGAACGTCCACCTTTTTTTCTTTTATTATTATTATTATTTTTTAGTAATACCAGTCAAAAATTTGCCAGCAGAGAATTACATTAAAGACGAACGAGTTCTTTCTAGTGCTGCTCAAACGTGGCTCCGTGCGCGCACAGTTGTGCGTAAATCATTTCCCTCCTCAGCAGTTCACTGCAGTCCTTTTTCTAATGCTCGAAGTTTGGGGCTCTCGGCACGTCTTAAGAAACCTCGCACTCGTCTAATCAAGTTACCTGTTTTTCAGTCGGGCTTTCAGAAAGTTTTTTCCAAATGGAGCCATGACAGGAGCGCAAGAAAACAGACCGGCGATCCAAAGTGCGTTACAATCCAGGCATGGCAGGACGTCGGCTACTTATCGGAATGTTTCAGAAAAGTTGAAGGGTGTCCCGGCTGCAACTCCGTCCGTCCCATCCAAAAAGCGGAGGGAGGCGTTTCCCACAGCCAAAAGAGATTTAATGGTGAAACTCTGCCCCCTTCCACCTGCAGGAGCAACCTGAACGACCCCTGCATACCAATCTAACTCCAAACTCCAACACTGCGGAATTAAGAAATAATGTAACAATTAGAAAATACTGTAGAACATGCGCAATTTAAAAACGATTTAAAAACAAACTGTAAAATCAAATGTAGAGCGGGTAGCTCATAAAGTAACAGTGTAACAGTCTGCAGTGCTGCACATTGATTTATTCAAATAGGCTAACCTACTGAAAAAAACACAGTACTGTAGTACTCTGAAAACAGCACTACTTTGAAATCATTGCAGGTATTTTAACATCAGATGCTGAAAATAAAAGCTTTTAATTCACTGTCAGCTTCTCTCAAAATGTAAATGAGCTGACTCACTGTTTCAGTCACACTCTGGATGTTGTTCCGACTTATGGCACAGAAACTGACGTTTTTCCAGGTTTCCCTGAAAATCATTTCATTACAGTGGCTGTTTGTGCCAGTTAAGTTTAAGGAGTCCCTCTCCACTGTTATCTTCTACAGTGTCAACACAGTGCAGAGAAATCAGTGCAAAAGAAATCAGACACGTTTGACACCCTGGTGCAACTCACGTCTGCCTTAAAGCTGAATATGGCATTCTTCTAATTTAGAAAACTTTGTTTTGGCACCGAAACATTGTTTGTTACTCTGTAAAATAATGCCTCCGTAAAGATAGGACACCTTACTATTTGTCACTGTAAAACAGCAACAGACCAGGTTTCTTCTCAGCACTGTCACCAGGCTGACAAAGAGTCAGAGCTCTGCTGAACCGAGGAGTAAATATTCAGGGTTCTGTGCTGGAATCAATGCTGCTTACATACATACCTCACTAGGACAGTGTTTTTAGAAAATACTACGTACATTTTCATTGCTATGCAGAGCCAGGTGACTAAAATCAAAAGCTCAACTACAGGCATAATAAACATGAAGACTTGGATTGCATTTATTACTTCATTGTAATTAATCATATCAGGCTGCTCTGAAAGCTCTCTGAAAGTTGATCCACGTGTTTGGGAAGATGTGAGTTTTTCTTATTTCTGTCTCTCTTTCTCTCAACTTTGCCCCCCTCTGTCTTCTTAAGACAGTGCTTTCTCTCAGCCCGCCTGCAGGCGGCGTCTCTCCCTGCCAGGCTTGGTGCTCGTATATACAGTTGATGCTATTTAGCACTGACTGGTGTTCTTGTTGCACTGGTGCAGTCAGGTCATTAGCACCAGGAGACTTCCCTTCCTTTTCCCTGACCCGTGCTTTACAGTTGGACCAACCTGTTCAAATCAGATGGACTCATGGTCTACCCACCAATTCTTGTTCAAGGAAATTACAAATAAGACTTTTATTTCACCTCTAATAACCAACAGACTTACCTGCACACATTTGGACAGTGTTGGCCTTTCTGTCTTCCAGCAGATACCTCGGTTCACATCCCGGAAAAGTTGTGCTATTCCAAGTTGCTCTCCTACCCTCTCCTCCTGTACAGCACCTGTTCAGTAAGCTTGTTAAACCTGGGAATGGTTGTCACTGTCTGCTTCTGGGCTCTGATTTGCATGTAAACATTACACCAGACTGCTGTAATGAGAGTGCTGACAGGGACTAGAGACAGAGAGCATATTTCTCCCATATTTACTTCTCTTCCTTGGCTCCCTGTAAAATCCAGGATAGAATTTAAAACTATTCTCCTCACATACAAGGTCTTGAATGATCAGGCCCCATCTTATTTTTAAATATTTGTGCAACAAAACCATATTTAAATAGTTCCATTTTCAGCACATTAACAAGGTAAGTCAGAAAGTAGTGGATGTTTTTTGTTTCTTCTTCTTCTTCTCTTATCTGCAAAGATCAGGTCTGTTCATTTAAACATGCTTTCGTTGGAATTACACAAAAACATAAACCTGGAAAGAAAAACCTGTGTGGTGGATCTGTGATAGAAAGCTCTCAAGCAGCTATCGAATGGACCTGGTTGTAAGACTATTTTCTCAGTTATTGTTTCCAAGGTCCTTTAAATAAGTTTTGAAAGTCAGCTTAAGCTCCACTCTTTATTAAACATCTGCAGGTTGATGATCATGCTGTGCAGCAATAAATTTCAGGCTAGTTTTTGAGGTTTACTGATGGATCAATGTCTGTCTGTGGGAATTATATGCAGAGCTATGCCTTCTTATCAATGGCATTTGAATCATCACTGGTATTTAAGGCTTTAGCAGGTACTCATTTGGTTTGTTAACCCAGACAACAACCTGATGAACTGAAAAAACCCCAAAAAAACTGTGAACCAAAAAGTGAGCCTGGCTCGACGATCCTCCCACATCACTGCTGGTGCCCATCAGCGGAACATGAAGCGAAGCAAACCTCAGATTGTGCGCATTAATGAGGGGAAATAACTGCATCTTCCAAACCTTGACGCAAAAACCTTTCGCCTCATGATGCCGAAGTGACGTCGGTGAAACATCTGATGACACAGCGACACGAGTGGAGAGATGCCATGAAGAGAGAATGAGTGGGCTGTGTTGGTGGGCGGGAAGGTGGGGATGGAGATGAGGCGACAAGGTGTTTGTGTGTGTGTGTGTGTATAAGGGGGGGGGGGGGGGGGGGCCTGGGACATCAAA
>VOQJ01031765.1:68323-82008 GCA_015052665.1 Apistogramma diplotaenia
CCACGCCCACTCTGCACAAAGCATGCTTGCCCGCTGTCCCCCGTCCCCCCCGTGCTGCGCGACGCTCACCCTCTGCCGTGTCTCCCTTCACTCCTCACAGCTACTCCAAGACTCTCTAGAGTATTCAGAGGAGAACAGCGACACTCCACTGAAGCGAAAGTCACCCTACATATTGAAGAGGCAAACGGGGCACATCACTAAGACTCGGAGGCCATACATCTTAAAAAGAAGTGCATTTTACTGACAGCCACGGCAACGTTTTAAGGGACCAGAGCGTATATTTTATGTGATTGTGTTTTTTTTTCTGTCGTCTTGCAGATGCAATTATTTTTTCTTTTCCTGTTCCTTTCTATCCAGTCAGACCCTCCGATTGTATGTCCAACAGTGAGGCCTGTCTTTATTCTGCTCCTGAAAATAAGCATCAAACAAATTGAGGATCTCTGAGAAACTGTATTTATTTATGCTATATATTCACTGCAAAATAAATCTATTTTGTTTCAGAAATTAAAGAATTCATGATACAAAACCAGTGTGATGTTTTTTTGTATTGACTTCTCTAAGCTCAACATTACCACACCGGTGTTACATAAGTATAACAAATCTGATTGATAGTTGAAGGAAATTTGTAAATTAGACTTTTACACACTAGATTGCACCGGAAATGTTTCTTCCAAGAACAGCAGACTCAAACAGAGGCAACAGTCACAGAACTGACACATGAACTTACTGAACTGAATTTAGAAATGTTTAAAAACAAAGCCTGCGGATATTTGATCCTTTATAATATTCAATAAACATCCCCGAGACCAAAACCAGCAATAAATTACTCTTCCTAGCAAGCCAAGACAGGGGACATTCAATTCAATTTTTTCAATTTAGTTTAATTTATACAGAGGCCAATCACAACAAACATTGTAAGGTAACCTTACAGAAATTACAGCGAAAACCCAACAGTTAAAGTGACTCCCTATCCACAAGCACTTGGCAACAGTGGGAAGGAAAAACTCCCTTTTAACAGGAAGAAACACCACAATAGCTTCAATGGTGCTTTGGCAAAGCCTCTCCAGGTTCCTGCAGCTCTACTGTAGCATGCAGGGAAGTCTGGAGCAGGAGCACCAGTGTTCACCTAGTTTAAACTTGGTTGCTGAAAAGGCCATAGCACAAGATTCACAGCATGTTCACATTCATCATGAATTCAAAACTCGCCCCATCGATAAAGGCATTGTCATCTTAGAAGAGATATCTGGCACCGGGTCTTATTGCATATCCACTCTTCTTTAATTTTCATGAGCACCGTTTAGGTTATGTCCTTTTGCATAATTTTACTGATGGAAATTAAAATATGGATGATTTTAAAAGCACTACACATTCCTTCTTGAGTGAAGGTAGCTAAATACAAACAAAAATGTTAGCTTATCCATTTTAAAAAGTGCGTTCTCTTTGAGAATATGGCACTACCTAAAGCACAAACATCTGCAGTGAGATTTGTTTATAATCAGCAAATATAGGATAACCTTCAGACCTTCAGCCATCCATTCTCAGCTATAATAATGCAATCTGATTTCATTGTTACTGTCATTTTTCAAATTCAAAATCAGTCATTCATACAAATGCCAGTAATAGGATTTTACATAAAACAGGAATTTCTAATTTGGAACAAATAGAAGACTTGAATGGTGGTAGCGGCTATTGTTAATTATTAATGGTGTTTTTTCCAACAAGAAAGATCTATAATATAGAGCAAAACAGCCCAATAAATCTGTCAGTCTTTGACACTTTTTAACTACAGTCAGGCCTGGAAAGCAAAGTGATGCAGTAATGATTTCTCGATGTTAAAATTCAGTTTGTGGTGCCTTTAATGTCAACAGAACACATTGATCTTAATAGTGTGTGCTATGCTGAACATTTTTCAAAGGAGCACTGGGGCCCTTTGCCTTCAGCTGATGAAATAAACCTTTACTACAGCGAATGAGAGGTCTTCACCTTAATAAATGGCACTTTCCTCTCTAAATCAAAATGGTTCGGCGTTCTTTGAAACGTGTTTCTTTAGCTTGACAGCCGAAACACTTGAATGACGCGCAACACACAGACAAACACACACTCGGGACGGCTTCATCTTTTTACCTCAGTGAGCAGGTGATGTGACATGATTTGATTTTTAGTTTTAAGGAAAGGAAAAATCTGCAGAAACTCGGCTAGTTTCATTCAGAACAAGTTTGGTTACACCAGTCAAGATGCAGTAAGTGAGAAATCAGGCCAAAAGCATCGATGAATCTGAACTCAGTTCTGCCAAAGCATGCTCACAACCAGTAATCCTGTATGTGGTATCACAACGGCTTAATCCCAAAAAATTCCCAAAATTGTACCAAATCTGCATTTTGCAAAATTACAGCCATGTCCAGCTATGATGACAGTAAAGACTCACACTTGGGTTCTGAAATGTTATCACTCTAGGAACATTGTTTCAGACATCAGGGATAATCCGCACACCTCGCTGTTATCATATTTCAGTGGAATTATGTCTTTGTAGGAAAAGGTTACAAGGAAGTCTTAAAAAGTCATTTTTTTCAATTCTTTGAGAACCAGAAAAGAAAATGATGTTCCCTTCACTGTATTGCGGTGGCAGCGGAAATCTCAGAGACACATGTCTTTCTGTAAATCTAACTCTATTGCTAGATACCATTGGATACAATGTTTCTTTTTTATGATAATTCATTGTAACATTTTGTTAATGTAAAGCAAAAATTCAAAATGACCTTAGAGTGAGGGTAGAAAAGGGTCTTAAACTTAATTGACGTTGCTGAGATAAAATAACACGTACAGTAGCCATCATCGTTTCAGCTTTTCACTCCACTTAGATATTTATCCAGTCAGTTAGTAGCAAAGCTGCCATTTAAACCTTCTCTCCACAATTACCTCTAGCAGACCGCTGAGCCAGAGAGTCGCACACAGCTAAATGCCCCAGAATGATCCAGATATGCTCCATTTGAATACATCAGATTTATTAGGTGTAGCAGGGAAAGGTCAAACTTTGTATGAACAAAGGTTAAAAATAACATAAGGACAACCTGTATTATTACTCTTTTCATGACAGTGTATGTGCCCATCACAGGCAGCGGATGGCAGTGTTGTGTAACTACGCTGACGGCCTGATTTACTGTGTGAACGCTGATGAGTTCAAGTACGCATTCAGGGTGAAACACAAAATCTCTGCAGAAATCAGCAGCATGAAGACAGAACACTGATATTTTCTTTGGTCCACTTCAAATTTTAGCAGTAAGGTTTATGCTATTTATAGTACTATGGCCAAGAAACATCATGTCTGTATCAGCAGTTCTAGCTTTGCTTATTTAGAAACTGAAACAAGTTTAGAGGACACAAAATATCAGCTCTGTCTGTTTTTGAAAAATGAAATATTATTTTGAAAAGTGACTGAAAACAAGGTCCAAAGAAAGTGAGGAGGGCAGCTATGTGACCTTTCGTGACACATTTCGTTCATGTGAAATAAAAACAGTGAAAAGTTATGTTTGCTTTGGGTTGTTTCTTGATTGAGTTATGATCAAACACATGCTGACTGAAGGACACCTTATGACTAATTGTGCCCCTCACATATTCAACTGGAGAGAAAGTTTATGTCCAAAGTGAGTAAGTTTAGTCGTGGATTTTGTAAAACTACGAGTGCAAAAGGCTGGAGTGCCACCCTGCGGGTTTTCATCTATTTTAAAACACAACAATACATATTATTATATTAAAATCTACCAAACATCATTTTCTTGGTTTTCTACACTCCAAACTAACTTCACTCAGCAAAAATATATTTCAAATAATGTATTTTAAAGAGCCAAAAGAACAGAATACCTCATTTTGTTAGTTTTGCACATGTAGGCTCATTACCAGCAGATGGCAGTACATTACAAAGCTAATCCAGACAGCCTGACTTAATAGAAGAGGCAAGAAAATAACAGCATCTCTTTCAAGAATTACCTTTGGTTCTTCTTTAGAAATTATTTTTAATAATTTATTTTTACCTAAACAGGCTTTATTTAGAACCCCAGAAAAGTCGGCTGGTTTGAATGCAATTTTATTTACATAATACCACATCACATCAATAGTCATCTCAAAGCATCTCTGTTGTAAGGTAAAGAACCAAAAATTACTAGCGAGAGAACCCCAACAATCAGACGATCCCCTTTGATGTGCTTAATAAACAGCGCTGTACTCCTCTGCTGTCCACAACTGCTTCATTTGAATCACATTCTGCAACTAAGCATTCTTCCAACTATTAAGAGATGACATGATAACTTTGTTTAAATAGAGCTATACAGCCTTGCTTTGGATTGGTAGGGTTGCATCATAATTATATTCAATCACAGTTAACATAAAGCATCAAACCAGCAGGTCTATAGTTTCATTTAGAGTTAGCTGACAAAAAAATGCCAGTTTTACACATTTTTATTGCATCCTTCATGGATAAAACACAGAAATGTGAGAATAGAAAAACAAAAAACAAATGTGGCTTGGATTTTTAAATGTATACAAACACAAAGCACTATGCAAAGATTTTTGGCACTTCACATGTTCTGATTCTTCATCTAATGTTGTGTGCAGCAGGTGACCAGCTGCAAATATACAGCCTTGTAGCATCCTCAACCACAAGAGCAAAGATTCCTGGAACAGAAGTATGGGGGCAGACTAAAGACAGACAGCCAAAAACTGTGGCATGTTCTTGAACAATCTATCTGGCAAACACCTTCAAAAACTGTTAGCAAGTTTGCCCAGAAGAACTTGTGCTGTTTAACAACTGGCGGCTAAAAGCTCTCTCATTTACATTCATTTGAAAGCATCCTTGCTTTTAGAGTTGTATAAGGTGTGGTGCACAGCACGCAACAACAAATAGATCAGTTTGGAACATTAAATAGGAAAGTAAATCAGCAGTTATTTACTTGAGGACTTTAACACTCTGTTTGTTCAATACTGGCCAAACATATGTGAGCGCGCAGCTCTGGCTTTACAGCAATCCTCACATTGGAGGAATGCTATTTATCATTATCTCAACATTAGAACAGATCTGTCAGTTTTTGCAAATTTGCAGGCTGCCTCAGCAGATGTCTATCAATATAACGACTCATGTGACCCTGAAAAAGTTCAGGTTTAGTATGCCTCCCACATCCACAGGACAAATTACACCCTGCGTGAATTAATTCAACTCCATTAAAAACCTTCATCGACATCTGCAGCTGCAGCAATGCTCTGGCCTGCTTGTCTTGGCCTTTCTCCAGCCGAACGCCTCTTCAATTTAACTCCAATTTGGAGTTGGTGGATGTTGGCTGACAGTTTGAAGCTTCTCAGTGGGATGCTGATGGGCGCATCTTCACTCCGTCTAAAGGAAAGTCATTCTCTCAACTGGATGGCAGTGCAAATTGTGTAAAAAGCCAGTCCGATCAAG
This sequence comes from Apistogramma diplotaenia, assembly GCA_015052665.1. Taxonomy (NCBI): domain Eukaryota; kingdom Metazoa; phylum Chordata; class Actinopteri; order Cichliformes; family Cichlidae; genus Apistogramma; species Apistogramma diplotaenia. The sequence continues at coordinate 73,770 of VOQJ01031765.1, forward strand.
ATAATGGCTTGTGAAGGAATGAGATTAGCTCCCTTTGTGAAAAATCTGATTGTGTGGATGGGACAGTGGCATAACAAGTGTGACCTTGTTGCAGGGGCCAACAGAGGAAGTAATTAGGGCTTGCATATGGGCTGCATTACTGAAGCCTTCAGCAAGGGCAGTGAAGGGAGAGCCATGTCAATGCTGTTTATTGTCACAGGTAAGGCTGTCAATGTCAGTTGTGAAAAATGCTCCCTGGTTAGTTAGACAGCAGGCAGAGACAAAGTGCAACAAAAAGAGACTTAAGAGAGTCGGTTCAGTGTTTGCCATCACTACAAAACACAAACCAAAGACGAAACCAAAGTGAAACGAAAAACAAAAAGCAACCGACATTCATTTAAGAGAGATTTTGAAAGATTTTGCTGCCATTACGTCGTCTTTTCCATTTCTAGAGAACATAGAGGGCCCGTCAGTGTCATGGTCTTGGACCTTTGTGATTTTGTTCATTGAAGTTCTAGTTATTTTTCTTAGTTTGCTCTTGCCTAGTGTTATTTGTCATGGTCATGGACGTTTGGCTCAGCATTTTGTGTTTTTTGGTTTTCTTGAGGTCCCGATATGATCATTCCCTTTGCTTGCTTATTTCTAGTTCCTGGTTGAGTTTTTATCGTACCCTCAGAACTTCTTCGTTTAGTTCTGGAGTCATGGTCTTGGTTACAGTTACAGCCCGCTGAGCCTCACCATGGATTACGCAATGACTATGCTAACTGCAGCATGCTATGCAGTGAGACCGTATCGCTGTCCCTCTGCATGTTGCTATTAAGTTCGAACACTTTTAGTATATGAACTAAATTTCTATATTTTAGCTGGTGTATATAATGCACAGTGTTTTTTTAATCAACACTGATTTGGTAATGTAATCTTGTGCTGAGCGATCATAAAACTGCTGTGAAAAGACACTAGGTGAGGCACGCAGTTCTCATGCCTCATGGCAGGGGGCGCTGGTGATCCAAGAGATTCTTCTTACGACTCCTCGGCTGCAGAATAATAGAATTAGACAGCAAGCTACAGTAAACAGTTAGCAAACAAGTTATTAATGCTTTTCTTCAAAAGGAGCGGCGCATGGATTTCATTTATAAGTAAAGGTATGAAGATAATAATGTTTTTTAAAGTTATTTTTCTATGCTAGTGTGTATGTGTAAATAATACTGATATGAAATTTTAAAGAAAGCACGATAACTGTTGCCAAACAAATGGTGAATAAGCTGCTCTGTAGGTTCATATGTTTGTAAATCTGATGTGATGACGTCAGAGCATCACCAGCCATGACCTTCACCGCACGTCACTGCCCTCATAGTAGTCCGTTTCCACATTCTGTTTCAGTTTGTAGTGTTTGCTAAGCTCAGTATGTTTTGTTCATTTCCTGCAATAAATCCTGTGTCCAAATCCACATCTGACTCTGAGCTCTGCAATTTTGGGTTGTTTAGTTATGTTTAGATTCCCACTTCCTGGTGTTTCTAGTTTTCAGCAAATAAAGCTCTTAGTTTCATGTCATGTCTGCCAACTAGGGTTGCAACGGTATGAGATTTTCACGGAATGATAATCGTCTCGCGGTATCACGGTATCACCATATTTCACATATATTATTACAAGTTACACTGACCCTTAAAGAAATAGGATAAGTTTTATGTTTAACAAACTATTACTAACTGCTAAGTTAGTGGGAAATAACCAGATACTGCAGACAGAGGGGATTTCTGACATGATCCTCATAATACAGATTTCACTCTTAAGGCGTTTCATGCCGAGCCTGATTTTAAGGGATGAAAAATAAACAGGCCAAAGTTTTAAAATGAACGCACATAAATGTGCCGTCTTTAACACAGACATGCGGACATGCGCATTAACACGCAGACATCCAGCACTACACGCGCTTCACGGGCACCGGCATGTTTATAGTTTGGATGACTCAGCATTTTTGCTGGGGGTTAGCATGTGGACCAAGCATGAGGAAACAGACGGGTTTATAGTCAACATTTCACACATTTGTTAGAGACACAAGTATTAACGAGATACCTACTTTAATCTGCACGGAGGGATGGTGTTCTGTAGATGTGAGAACAAGTTTGGAGTATTCTCTCCATTAGTGGCCACTTTTCGTCCACACTGTTTGCAAACGGGATACCATCCTCACGAACGTTTGGTGGGTATCCGAAGTAGTCACACACTGCTGATTTTAGTTCAGCTAAACTGGTAAAATCTGTCGTCATTTTCACCTGCCTGAAAGCGGCGCCACTGACCAAGGGGCAGCCGAGACGGAGCGGAGCTGCGCATGTGTGTGCGAGGTTCTCAGCTAGCTTGCCTTTTCCCTTAGTACCTGTAATAAGCAAACACCCACGGTATGATAACCATGCATTTTAATACCGTGGTATACCGTGAAGCCGGTTACCGCTGGAACCCTACTGCCACGTCTTGTGCTGTGGTCCAATCCTGCCTTCCACAGTGTTACATGACAGCACAATGCAACCTGATTGAACCCCACGGACTGCGACTTGTTTGAGTGTCGACCGGTGATACATGCTTCCCTTGAAGAGACTGTCATGTGAAAACTGCGGCTTACCCCTGAATGCAAGCTGCTGTTCAGTGGCACTCGCCTGTGCCTGGGTGGGGGGGGTGGGCTGCTTGGTGGAATGACTCTTAATGATGCCTTGAGCCTGAGCCTTGTCGCAGCAGCTGTCCTCTCCAACAGCTGCATCCCCTCCACCCAAAGGTCAGAGTATCTTTGATCCTGTCTCTCACTCCTGAACCCCAACCAGTCGCAGCAGATGACTGCCCCTCCCTGAGCCTGGTTCTGCCAGAGATTTCTTCCTGTTAAAAGGACGTTTTTCCTTCCCACTGTCACCAAGTGCTTTCTCATAGGGGGTCGTTTTGACTGTTGGGTTGTCTTCAATTATTGTAGGGTCTTTGCGTTACAATATGGAGTACCATCTGCTGTGTTTTGGACCTATGTAAATACAATTGAATTGAATTTTTCTCCTTGCTGTTGCAGTGGATCGCTCTGTCCACCTCCTCGCTGCAGGAGTGGAGTGCTCTGTTCACGTCATCGGCGCTGCAGAGGTTCGTACCGTTCATGTCATTGCCACTGCAATGGATCTGTGCATTCCCCAGACTGTCCCTCTCCAGCTACATTTCTGGCACAAATGTGGAATGAAGACAAAGAGCCTGCCGCCACTGTGCTTCCTATTCTCTCTCGCAGGAGGAAACACACCTCTCGGCGGCGAACTCAACAGCACCAATCTGCTGCCACCATGAGCCCTGCACAACCCCAGCCTGGTGACGCTGTGTGTTCTGTGCAGCCTCAGCTCACTCCTGTTTTTCTGCTTGTAGGTACTGGCACTGGGCCATCAGTGAACTCTCTTTCCATGAGTGACAGACTTTTTTTCTTAAGACTCCGAAAATTACTGAAAATACAAAGACTGGGCTTTCTGAGTTGGCTAAAAATAAGGTCTTCTCTTTTTCTGCTTCAAAGCCAGGCAGGGGTAAAGACATTTTGTGTACTTCTTTTAAGACTGTTTTTGCCTTGGAGGACTTAAAGTACATTAGTGATTCTGTGATTGCATTTTATGAGCACTGGCTTAAATGGCCCAGTGAGGGATACTGGGACTGGGAAGCCATACCACACAGGTTAAATAGACTAGTGTCTGTATCCCTGCGGACTGGTCCCAGTTCACAGAATCTGCAGCACCTCCATCAGAGCCTTCAGCGTTTGCGGGGCCAGCTCTTCATCCGCTTTCAGCATCCAAGTCTCATTTTCAGTCTTCAGAGCTTGCAGCTCCTCAACTAAGTGCCTTAGTTGGCGCTATATAAATAAAACTGAACTGAATTGAATGAAACTATGTCACGAGTCACGTGAGCCCCATCATGAGTTGCCAGCACTGTCAGCTGCACCCTCAGAGGCTTTAGACTCTTGAGTTGCTGCACCTTCATCAGAGCCTTCAGTGCCGGTAGTGCCCCTGTTTCTTCTGCATTCAGTCCCTTCACCTGTTCCAGTACCCAGGGTGAGGGTGGCTTAGGTTCAGCCAATCCCTGCAACCGTTCCTGCTCCTTGGGTGAGGGTAACCCAGTTCCAGCCAGTGGGTTCGGCTGTGAGCCCCATGCAGCCCCAGTCTGGGTATTCAGTACACCCTCTAGAGTCAGAGTCACCAGTGTTTTCAGTGTCTTCCAAGTTATCTGCAACATCTGTATTTGCTCCACCATTGGCATCATCTGTAGCATCCGCATCATCACTTACACCTCGTCTCGCTGTCTGAGTCTTCATCTGTATTGTAATTTGGACTGTTATCTGCACCGCCATCATCTGTTTCAGCATCTGCACCCAAGTTGTCTGTATATTCTCATCAGCTGTCTGAGTCATGGGCATCATCTTCAGAGTCTTCAGCCACCACGCCTTGGAGTCTTACACAACTAGTATGCTTGTATGCTTAGTGTATGCTGCACCGCCAGAGCCTTTTGAGCAACCAGCAAAGTAGCTGCATTCGTCTGAGGAGACAGCTGTGCTCCCTGTAAAGTAGTCCCCGTCATCTGGGGAGACAACTGCGTGCCATGCACAGCAGCCACAGTCATCAGGGCAGTTTGAGCAGTGCTGCCACCTGGGCCGACTGCTGGGTTTTCATCCTTGCACAGATGGTCTGGAGCAATTGGATCCTGTTCCACCAGTGCCTGGACCTGAGACTGAGGACCCCGATCTTTCAGTATTATTGGAGAAACGTGAGGTGCCACATGGTCGGCCTCGTACAGTAAACTGCTTTGCCTCCTCCCCTGCCTCAGAATCAGCACCCTGATCTGTGTTGCTTCCCTTCTGGCTACCCTGACATCCTGCTTTGGTCTGTTGTGGTCTCTTTGGTCTCTTGTGCTGCTGCCTTTTGTTCTGGCACTCCGTGGTGCATTATATACTACAGTACCACCTCCAGAAGGTGGATATAGTGTCAGTGTCATTTTATATTACAGTATATGACACCTAAATACTGACCTTAATCAGGTACATTTCAGTGACAAGTAATTTTAAACCAAAATGTAAGATTTGGAGTTGCCTAGACATGACTTTAGACGTGACTTTAAACAGGCCATTCGTGCTCAAAAACCTGCCAATGTGGCTGAATTAAAACAAATCTGCAAAGAACAATGAGCCAAAACTCCTCGGCTAGTTGTTAGGTTTAGGCAGTTACTTTGGACAGCTTTATTCCTGTAATAAATGAAATGAAATAATATAGCTTTTATTTATTTATTTCTAAGTCTTAAGTAATATATCAATTTTAAAGCAAACGTTAGTCAAATGAAGCCGTACACAGATAACGAGTTTTGAGCTTAAGGCAGCCGTGGGTATTCGCTTTGGTATAATGTTAATCCTGTCTTTTTTGTAAGGATAACACAACCTAGGTCTACTAGGTATGGTTTTCAATAAATGTTCTTGTTAATCTGACTTGAGTTAATTAAACAAAGTCTCCTCTTTGTTTCTTTGGTAATTGTCAGCGGTGAAACAGTGATAATGCCCTTCCAGGCATGCTGATAAAGGAAAACAATGGACCTCACTGATTCAACTTCATCTCTTACTTTTCAAGTTGTCTTGTGCTATTGGTAATTAAACAAGCTAATTGACACTATATGTGCAATCTCTATAGAGTTGCAGCTATGGTAACCGTTTAATGGTTGACACAATTTTATAGTTCACTGGTAATGATTTCAATACTACATATAAGTCACTGTGGATGAGGGCAAACTCAGTCATCACTCTAACAGCTATGAGGGAGATACCAAGCTAATGACTGAAACTCCCATTCACTCTAATTATGAGGCTCAAGCTGTGCTCTCACAATAAAAGTGTTTGCAGTAGCGTAGTCTCTTTGACTCCAGAAAAATTCAATGTGAGGAGACTAGGTTTTCCAAGGTACTGGAGCAGCATCCTTTATCTTATGGCTAAAACAACTGCCCGTTATTGCAGGGCATTCTAGCTACTTTGTTAGTCTATTTATTTTTTTATTGTTTTAACAGTTGTTATTTTTGTATATTTTTTTTTAGCATATTTCAGTGTAGGCGCACAGAAATACCCATATTACTGTACTGTACATAGCTAATGGAAGCTAATGCGCCTGTGTGGTGTCCGTGTCACTGCTTGTGGATCTTATCATTTTCAAGGAAGAAATGAGACAAGAAGAAAAAATGGTAATAGATTTTGTTAGGAGGTGACAGTTAAACCAACGAGCCCCACTACAGCACTGCAGTGGCACTCCACTGGAGCTCGTCAGAGTTCATCTAGATCTGTCTGAAATTGCTGAAATGCATGTTTACATAAGCATGCATGCTTACACGCGATTGAACGGCTTCCTGTACATACATACCATGCATCTATGTCTCTGTGTGGAAAGGCATATACAAGGCTGATTCTCACAGACAGAGCCCTCCAGTCTGTGGCATGCCCTGGCATTATAAACAGGCTTCACAAATAAGACAAGCATTAGTAATTGTTTCAAGGGGTGGGGGGTGGGGGGACATGCGGTTGGTGCAGTGGGTCTTTAACTGGCTGATTGTGTCACTTGGACTGCCTATGATAATTAAAATGACCCCCTCCCCCCATCTTCAGTCACACTGGTGGCATTGCAAAAGCAGTGGGAGAGTTGTTATTGCCTGTCCTTCAGCTGAAAAGATCTTGTTGGCCGGAGAACTGAGAGCTTTTGTTCTGAAACCTGAAAAATCTGGTGTCCAGCCTGTGCGATTTTAAGCTTTGCGCCCTGGGAAATGTGTTATCTAAGCGGCGCATGCAAGAAATCCTGACATTAATCTTTAATTAAGGCCTTTACAATTTCGGACAACATGCCTGAGAGTATGAGAGTTACTGTAGTGGATAGATATGAGCAGTGGGGAGGGCCAGGAAATATGTTATGTCTTGTGGTGAGCTCATTTTGTCTCATCAAAGTCAAGGCTCTGTTGAGCTGCCAAAATACTGCCTGACTTTTTGTTTTTTTTTCTGTTCTCATCTGTTTGGCTAATCACGAGGCACACTGTGAGGTAAGCTTGTCACTGAGAAAGCTTTTTTTTTAAAATCTTTTGAGAAAATAGATAACAATCCCCAGAGGTAATCACAGTGAAACACGCACTGCAGTTATCTTTTTACACAGTGATCCAGATTGCTATAAGTTCTATTATGAGGGTCTTCAGATAACTAAAATGGTTTTTTTGTCTACCTTGTGTCTATTTCGTATTTTTTCTGGTAATTGTTTGTGTATCTCTTGTTGAAGGAGCCAAGTGATAAACCTGCTGGTAAAGCCAGCATGCCACTGAAGCTGTTCTTGTGTTGTGACAGCTGCTGCCTGTGTGATGTTCCCCAAAAAGTCCCCAAGACACAACCTGTTTCATCCTGGCACACAATTCGCATGAAAAAAGACAAGTCTCATATGAAACAAAATGAGACTTAGGTAATTGTTTTGATTACTCCTTTCCCTGTTCCCAGTTGGATGAAAGCATTACAAAGCTGAAAGTGAAGGTTTTGGGGAAGAGGAGGCTGAGGAAAAGTAGCAGCACATCTCCCTGCGGCAAGATTTACTCGCTGGCAACAATGAGAGACAGATGGGAGGGTGGTGTTGGCAATGCGGGGGGAAAGGGGGGGGGGTCACACCTTTGTGAAGCAAAGCAATTGGGAGCGATTAAACTCTCATTCGCCGTAGGGACTATACACTTTGAGGCAGAAGCTGGCTCCAGCAGCGCCTGCAGCACAGTTCCTTTTATCTCCACTCCTCAAGAAGATCCTGTAAATGCCATGGGAGTTGTTAAAGGGAAGCACACAGTGTTCTGCTGGGCGGGTTCATGGTTAATGTTCAACATCATGATGGTGAATGAGAAGATTTTTTGAGGCTGTCTGCCCGTACAGTGGATAATCTGTGCAATGAGATTGTGGTTTAACCCATGTAATTACACTCATGACTGACACAGTTACAGTATGCATTATTCCTGTTTACCATGTGTGACAATCAGCTCTTCGCCTGCTCACATGACGCTTGCTTTTAAAATAACTCTCACTCACGTTAACATGTTTGGCTTACAGCTGAAAACTAATGTTTACATCCTGGTACAAAAAAAATCGATTATAGCCAATCGCCTCCTCACACACACACACACACACACACACACACACACACACACACACACACACACACACACAAGAATCAGAGAAGAAAAAGAAAAACACAAAATCTACAAAAAAACAAAGTAC
>VOQJ01031768.1:8892-24015 GCA_015052665.1 Apistogramma diplotaenia
TGTCTAAGTCAACGTTAGAGTGGAGACTGAGGGCCCGGGGGGGGGCGTCCGTGTGCCCTGCCGCATTTTCGCCTGTCGACCCTCGCTTCACTCTGACAGACAAGAGGGGCTAAAGTGTTTTTCTTGCTCCCCTCCACAAACTGCTTGAAAGCTACTAATACCGCTGTCACCGCTGTTTAACTGTGTGCGTTTGCATGCATGACAGTGTGTCTTTCTCGGGCAGAGCCTCGTGTCGCTATTTCCTAACTGGTATAAACCTCGGGACTCATCATTGGTTTGACCTTGCTAATCTGGAATGGGAAGTGTTCCTCGTGTAAAGGGATAGAATGACGGAAAGAAGGATAAAAAAGAAGAGCGGAGGTGGTGACACACTTCACACGTCTTGAATGATGAGATTTGCTGTACATCCCGGTGTTTATTTACCAGTGAAACTCGCTGTCACAGTTATCTAGTTAGTCACGGTTGCGACAGTACACCAAGTCCAACAGATCACAGCTTACTGCTTCACGCGTTTCTCTGTTGTTCTTTCATTCCCCATCACGCCTCCTCTCTCTTTCTGTCAGAGTCCCCATCTCCCTCCATCTGTCTCCCACTAGCTGTCTCACTCATCTGGTCCCTTTCTGAGAGCTGAGTCATGTTACAACGGACGGAATAGTACTGAATGAGCAGGGGATTGCCGCCATGTTACATTTCCCTCTGGCAGCCACCATCTACCGCCGCGGCGAGCTGAAATACGGCAGACAAACGCAGCGCCGCTGGTCACATACAGCTCCGTCCCTGCTTGTTTGGAGCGTGGGCGCACGACTGCATTTGTGTGTGTAATAGAGAGGATCAGAAAGATAAGGAACGTGTGAATGTGAGTTGCCGTGCATGCCCACGTGCATGTGTTTGAACTTGCTTAGTGTACCGTTGGAGCTATTGGGGCTATTTTATTGCAGCCTCTCTGACCTTCTGGAGACATTTTACCAAAGGGCTCTCTCGCCATTCAGAGCTTTCTGACCACAGTCTGTCTGCCCATTTAAAGCAATTTTACCAAAGGCTTCTGTAGCTGCTAGGGCAGTTTTAGCAAAGGCCAGCGGGTTCCTTAGAGCCGCACCAGACGACCAAAATAGAGGACTGAAAACAAAGAGAAACTGGAACAATCAATACAAACCCCAATGAGGCATGAAGCAGCTAGCTGAAAGAAGCTGGAGGTGAGGCGAGCTCACACACACACACATACACACACACACAGAATCCAATCACAAAGGCACACATACACCTTCATGCACACACAAACACACACGCATGCTTGAAGGACACGTATTTAAGGATCATTATTTATGCAATTAATAACATTTAAACCAATATTCAACCTAGACTTGTCGCCATTCACACAAAAAGAACACCAAGCACGTCGGACTGCAGGCAGCAGGCAGCCTTTGCTTCCAGTAATTGTAATGTAAAGAGAGAAAAGGAAAGGAAGTGAAATGTGCTACAAATGTGCTGCCAGTTACACACCATTATGCATCATTCTGCATGTGTAGGAATAAACAAATAGCTGAAATGCACAGCTAACATACAGAGAATTGCATTTCTTTTGATAAAAAAAAGTAAAAATCGGAATAAAAAAAGGATAATTCTTTCTTTTTTTTTTATTGCTTTAGAAGCTGTAACCAATGAGCCATTAGCACACAGTATATTCGGTATCTGTAAGTGAATGTGCTGTAAATATGAGATATTTACGAAGCCGGCGGGAAAACATCTGGTGAAACAAAAAGAATAAAGTCGGTATCAGCACAGAAAACCTTGGTGCTGCTGCTGTCCTGTGATTGAGTCACTGTGTGTGACAGCGTTTTTTTTTTTTTTTTGTGTCCAACTTAACTGCTCTCAGCCAGAACACTCCGAACAGAAAGGATTCTACTTTCCCGGCACTACTGGAAACAAGCTGTAGCAGCCAATCTTACCCACTCAGCATTGCTGAGTAGATAATTGGTTGCCAGTTGCCCTCCTTGACAGAGCCACACAATGAAGAGGATCGCCACTGATCCCGGACAAACAGGCAACCACCTGTTCAGAAACTTCCCTTTGGGGGAAGGTAACATTTCATTACAGCTACGCCGACTCAGCACCTCGACGGCTTCATCCCGACAGCCATCACCAGACTGAGCTGACCCTCTAACATTACCTCTATACACAATCTCTGGCCTACTGCCCACCACCTGCTATCAGAACAGACTGCAAACCTCTTCATGCAAACTGTTCACTCTATTGAGGTTATTACTACTATACCCGATTTCTGTAAGCTAATGAATGCACTAGAATGCAATATTTTTTTAAAAGGCCTCATTAGTACTGCTTCCACAGTTGTTCTTTGTCCCAGCTTTTGTCCATGTGCCGAATATTTCAGTGGTCACTGACGGTTCAAAGCCCATGCAGCCTTTTTGCACCACTTACTGCATAGTACAGCATGCTGTGCAATGGCTGGAAGGTTGTACTGTCTGATTGCAAATGGGGTGCAGTTCAGATGGAATAAAAGCAGGAGATCTTCAGCGGAGTGAATCAGCACAGTTGAGCTTTTCCAATTTAGACTTGGACTATCCTTTTATTTTTGGCCTGTCTTTGCTTCCAAATGGATTTGTTCAAAGTCTAGGCTTCATTGTCTTTCCTGTACGAGCGCTGAAAATCAGAGCAAGGACTTTTTCACTCTTACTCGGAGTAATTACTTTTCTAATGGAACTGGAAACATACTTAGATGGAAGAATATGCTTCTGTAAAACATATCGCACAATAATTTTTTTTTCTCTTTAATTTGTCCTTGTGACACACCGAGGAGAAGCTCAATATTTTAATATCAACTAGTTCAATTAGAATTTTCTTAATAAGTTGCTTCTATATTGAGCCAACGAACCGAACTGCACTGATCATAACAGCTGACTGTGCAGCATGCCGACCATGTGTTTGGCTGTTGGTGAGAATTGTCCTGTGCTTTGATAGCAGCAAATAGTATCGAGGAATGCTAAATATTTTTCAGTTATCGTGTTTTTTCAGGTCCATACCAAAGTGAGGTTCTTTGTTCAGGTTTCTGTGTTTGCTATTAAACTGTGAGTGCTGAAACACTAGTGCTGAAGAACAAGGCTACCAAGCATTGTGTCCGAGCCGGAAAGGTCTTTCTTTGCCCAGTCTCTGAAAGACTGTCTGAGGTAGGAGATGCATTGTCTAAATACTTGCAAATATTATTGACCTTTTAGGAGTCACAGGTGGTGTACTCCAGTGGTGTGGTGGTGTTTAGCACTGTCACTTCACAGCACGAAGGCCCTGGCCCTGAATCTTGGCTTATAGTGCACATATTTCTGGGTACTCCGGCTTCCTCCAAAGACATGCTTGTGGTTGCCGGTCATACAGTACGTGTGAATGTGAGCATAAATGTCTGTCTGTCTCCATCTGTTAGCACTGATTGATGACCTGTCCAGGGTGTACACCGCCTCTTGCCCTGTGAGAGCTGAGATAGCCTCCCCTCCGCAACCTTGAAATCAATAAGCGGAAGAAAATGGACGGATAGGAGGCAGATGCCTAGAACTCCCATGCACATCCATTTAGTCATATTGATAACAATATATAGATTCGATGAATTCAGCCTGGATCTATCTGAAATTCTACATTTCCCAGCCAAGTCCCTAGATTTGTTACTTTCCTAAAATTTAAAAAACACCATAGGCACTAAGCCAGCAAGGGTTTGATCAGACGTACGGTAATATATTAATGGACTAAAGTGCTTCACATAACAGCCACTTTTAGTCTCCACAGTATGTCAGGATGCTTAAATGTTTTCATTTGAAAACTCTAACTTTAATTCAAGGTGGAAAAGAAATCTATCCAACACAGCGACAGGTTTAGAATAAAATAAAACAAAATAAAAACATTTGTCCTTAAAATTTTGCTTTTGTTAAAAAAATACATAAAAGTAAATTTTGATCCGGTACAGCCTTGCAAACCTTTGGTATTCACCCTCCGTTTCCTGCAGCGCTTTTCCACAAATTGGATTCGTTTGATGGGCAGTTGGACACTTTTTACATACCATATGGTCATGCTGCCCCCCCAACAGCTCTGCAGGGCTGAGCGGTAGTGACTGTGCTGACCACTCGGTCACTGGCAGAGACCACCTGACTTTGTTTCTGATCGGCTCTTATTGGCTCCGGAGCCACTGCTGTTTTAATGTGAGGGCTCACTGGGACTCAAGCCATGGGTGATGATATAAACAGCACAAGAGACTTCGGGGGTGGGGGTTGGGGGAATCACCCAGAGGTAAATAAAAAAATAAAATCTAATCATTCTTGACTTTGTGTACAATTGCCAAGTCTCATGCTTTTGGCAAACTTTCAGCCTCTGTCTCACACTTTCATGCTGGCCAAACTAATCTCATGCTAAATAAGAGAAAGTCTTTATGAAAAAAAAACTGTGGCAAAAGTTAAACATGATTTTTTTTTTCTTTTTCAAGGTCTGAACAGCAGGCTTTTTTTCTTTTTCTTTTGTTTTTTTGCACTTCTTGCCTCATTCACTGTCTGTAAGAAGTCACACCAGTGGGGTATGTCTAGCAAGTATAATAAAAGTGGTTTGATAAGTTTTGCCTGTTGCTTTTAGCTGTTTTGGGGTGTGTGTCCTCTGAGCTTATTTAATAGCTGCGGCATCAGACAGCAGCAGGATCCATCCGCGAGCGTCTTCAAAGCAAGAGAGTCGTGCGTATTTACGTACTTGGTACAACAGAGGTAACATCATCATTATTCATAACTATTAATTATTCCCTACGCAGAGACACGATCAATCAGGTTCTAAAGGCAAATGAGATTGTGTACGTTTCTATCCTGCAGAGAGGTTCATTAGTGCATGCACATTACTGTGTACATATTAAGCATGGCTGATGGTTTTGCTCTTTGGATGCAGCACAGGGGTCACTGACCTGCTTACGAGGAAACTGGCTGCAACTGACAGATGTCCACTGGGTACAGCATGAGGGTTTGAAAACAGAGTGATCTCCCTTCTTGTTTTCTGATCTCTGTTATACTCCCACCTACCATCACCCAAACAAACGCCATGAGCACTCCTCCAGCATCTTTCTGATCTCACAAAACATTCTTATTTTTAAATCTAAATACCTCACCCTGAGATTTGTATGTATGTAACACTTTTGTTCTAACCGTCCTCCGTACAGCACTGGTTCTCTTTCATCCATCCTTATATTTCATATAGTCATTGCCAAGCGTCATCTCATCTATGGCGCTTCCTCTGCAGCTGTGCCTCAGAGGTGAGCATCCTGGCACTGCCAGCTCAGGATTAAACCAGACACTCTTATGAACTCGTTTTAGGGGCAGCCGGTGCTGTTCTGTGAAGGCGGCGGCATTTTTTTTTTTCTTTGGCAGGATCCCACAAGACAAAACCCTTATTTCATTATTATTATTATTTTTTACAAGATGATTACTCTGATGAGTTTCGAAACGAAGTTCTCTTTTTATGGCCGCTTTCGCGCTATAATCGAACCCACGGAGGCTGTTGCTACAGACACTCAAATAACCAAATTTAATCAGCGTAACGGTTTTTAGCAGAACTGGGGAATTTTTTTTCCAATTCTAAAAAAAAAAAGAAACTCACTTTATGTAACACAATGCGCCTGTTAAAAATGATGAATGATTAATGGTCACGTCTACCATTAAAGGTCAATTACAGCGTTTATGCTGAATTAGAGCCGTTTTATCACAAACAAATCGCTGTTTGTCTCATAAAGAAAAATTTCTAAGTGACAAAAGTTTCACGTCTGCGTGGTTAAGCACGAATGTGGATTTATGTGTGTTAAAAAATATTCAATATACCATCTGAGAGGAAAAGGCGACGTGGTTGGGCAGAAGTGGTGTATAGTGGTGGCGTCGGTATAGAAGATTTAAAGTTTTTCTTAGGAGTCTTTCCCGATAAATTACATATGATCTTTTTTTAAAATGACTTCCTCAGACTTTAATGAGTGATGGGTAATGATGTGAGACCTGATTTAGAAGTCATTCATGGCCAGTAGGTGTCCTTTGCCTCACGTCAGCCTGTAACGGCAGTGAAAGTGTTTCCAACATAACCTCTTCTGTCAGGCTGTGACAGCACCTGCAGCAGCTTATAGAGTCAAAATGCTTTGCACGAAACATTCATGACCGGTGACATGCAGCATTTTTCTTGGTGTACCGTATATCAAAATGAATTTCCTCCACTGTATTTTTGCATAACGTTCTTCTCAACTCACAGTTGCAGTTGCCCAACTTTGAAGGCGGGGAGGTCAACAACACAGAATGCAACAAGCACTTAATTTATGATAAGCTGTAATCAGCTCGGAGCTTTGAGACAGACGGGCCTGCGAGGACGTTTGGAGGAGAAATCCACATAAAGACGGCACAACTTAAAAACTCGGTCTCAGCCGAAGCCAGCAAACACGCCGTTTCTTATTTTATACGCAAAACAACTATTTTTTTTCTTTTATGTATAAATGTATTGGTTGAATTTTTGATATTAATTAATTTACCAGAGTGTGAAATTGCTTGTTTTGTGTAACAGAAAGTCAATTAATAAAAAAAATCACCAATTTATCACATTTCGGAACACGAAAACACGAATTTCATTCATCTTTGTGGGGAAAAAAAGTTATCTGTTCATTTTGTTGTCAACTTTAACTGAAGTGAAAAACAATTTCAGCAGCGTGCACACAAACACCGGCTCTGACAATGGAGAACTGATTAATCAGGAGAATTTTTCAAGCATAGCTGACAAACATTTTGCTGGTTCAAGCCTCCAAGACTGGTGTCCTTTATTTCTTTTTTTTTTGTCTTTCATTCTTGTGAACAGAATATATTTGTGGTTTTGGAGAAACCCGCTGACTGGAAGGCATCACCCCGGGCTCTGAAAAATCAAATTAAGACACTAATCGGTGGCTTTATCTTAATGGAAATAATCATTAGCTCTGAAACACACATGTTTTGTTCTTTTAAGCACAGTTGGAAACTGTACTGTGTTTGACCTCTCTGATTAATACGTAACGTTTAAGGGCAGATGCTTGGGATTGCCATCAAACTGTGAAAGCAGATTTGCTGAAAGAAAAAGCATGAATGTAATAAACCTAAAGCCACTAACAAGTCATTTGGCTCTTTATGGAACCACCAGTAACCCCTGAAGCTACACATGTTGTACAGCCGAACCATGAAAAAGATCATAGCTGAAAGTGCACACTGTGTCTTGTGTGTGTGTGTGTGTGTGTGTGTGTGGCCATGTGACCAAATGTGATTCGAAGGTGATTATTTGATTGCAGGGTGCTGCCGACTTGCTCATTTCACCTGCATCAGAAGCTTCTCCCTGTTGCCATAGAGATGATTATCATTCATAAGTGAAACATCCCACCCTCTCTCATATTTGATTGAACAACTGAAAATTGTAACTGTTTAAACCAGCAAGACATTCATTAATGCAGAAAATACTCTAATTAGCTTTCTCTGACAGCATGATGAAGCAACGCTAGGTGGGTTTTTACGGAGGCTCAAAATAGAAAACGAGTTACGGGTAGTTTTGTCAGTAGCAATATTCTTCAAGATTACAGATGCAATCTTAATCTGTCCTCTATCTCCCCTTAAATGCCCCTTTCACTATCATAATGCCTGCCTCTCATATCTGATGGCCGTGTTGCGCTTAATAACAAGCTATGACTGCGGGAGGGAGGGGCACGTTGGGGGATAAACAAATTAACAAAGCTATTCACAGCCCCTGCAACACCAGGGGGTATGGGGAGGAGAGGAGAGAGGGCAGTAAAGAAAGAGCGGATGGCTGCCTTAGCTAATCACAACAGGGGGCATACACTGCAATCACTTAGGCACAGCATTATCTCTGCAATCATGCATCGTCCTATTGTTGTGCTAATTGGAATTCTTAATTTGAAATACAATATTATTGCTTCATTATTTGCTGGGTTACTTTGCTTGAAATTAATAAACAAGTCACATAACTTACACAAAGAGCTTTAAAAACAATAACGACAATCATTTTCGACGAGTATTGGGAAGTGGTCGCAAGAAGACGTTGTTGAGAGCTACATCGAGTGCCGGGGGACGCGCTGACCATTAAAACGGCTTGTTCGCTCGGTGTCCTTACAGAGCATGCAGGATCAGTTACAAGCTTTGTTACACGCTGAACCGCTGTGGAGAGCAGCGTAAAGTTTGGCCGAGAGTCACGGAAGAGGACGGAGATTGAGCCAAAACTGACAGCTGCGTTAAAATGATTTCCACCAAGGGGAGGAACTATCTCCAGCTTGGCACGACTGTAAAGGAATATGCCATGTTCAAATCCTGCAAATAATCAGCACTATTTTGCAGCATGAAAACCGCAGACAATACGCACAACATTTACCTGCTGCAGGATAAGAAATAAATATATAGGGCATCTGTAAATCTACCATTTTATTAGCCTGTGAAAGGTCAGAAAAAGTCTAAAAAAAACCCTTCAAATGCATACATAATGCAAAGAAAGGCAGCAAATCTTCAATTCTGAGACGCGGCACTGGTGCAATTCGCTTAAATGACTCATCAGTTATCCAAATTGTTCCTGTTGGCTGTCAGAGTTTCGGTGTTGTAGTGGGTGAAGAAAATAAAAAATAAAAAAAATAGAAAAAAATCTGTTATTCAACTGAGAAACATGTTCAACATATAAAATAATAAACAGACACAACGAAAGTCTGACAACCGGCTCCTCAGGTGCAGGAGAATATTTGTCAGGCGCTGATTATATTGTGAAATGTGACATTAAAGGCAAACATTACTGCATTTTGAAAGTGGAATGAATTCATTAAGTTCGGGATTATTTTATGATAATGAGGAGCTCGTCTTCAGCGAGAACTGATTTGAAATCAATAAAAGTGGGAAAAGTCATCACACTGAGTATTCTGATGAAGATGAAAAAGTGCACTGGGGCATTTTTTTTTCTTCTCCTCCTGTCAGTGGCTGTTAATTAATTCATTAAAATTACTGAATCATTATGTAATGAGAGAACCTAATCATGCGGCGGCCTGTGTCTCAACCTCTCCCCCTAGACAAAGACATTAAGTCCATGACCACTTTAATCTTGCAATTTAAACGTCTTTGATTTAGAGGCTAACATATCATCGATGCTTACGTCCCATACATCTCGCTCTGGTTGCCATGGTGACGTCAACATGGAGATCAATCACTGCCAAACAGGAGTGGAGCATGACACCAATTAAAAGGTGATGTCGTCTCCGAGTCATCGCTCACACTCCTCACTAATGCACTAATTACCGGGGCTGGGACATTAATGGAATAGCATGGTTCAGCCTGGGGATTAATCTGCATGGATTCGCCCGTGTATGTGTGATGTCTGTCTGTGATGTGTGCGTGTATGTGTGTGTGATTAATGCGAACCCCCGCCCTGCTCCACCGTGACCTTGAGCACCACCACAGGAGGGAAATGAACTAGCTGGGTGGAGGGCTGGGATATCTGCACTTGGGGCAGTGGAGGGGAGCCGATGTGCTGCGGTCGAGGGCCCGGCCAAGGTTGAGGATGAGCAGGGAGTTGATGCAATTGGAGGGGATCGATGATTAAATTTAGTATTTGACTTTGACAAACTCGGCTAATGATCCTTCCAGACCACGGAGAAACTCCACAACTTCCCAGTTTTTTAAGACTCTAATTACAACAAAGCCGGTATCGATCATAAAAAGTGGACTTGCCTTCATCAGAGGATTTAGATCCTTTGCCAAATGAAAATGAGCAAAACTACAATTTAACAATCATTCATTACAATTAAAAGTATGAGCAGTAAAATCCCAGCAATGAAAATGCAATTCAATTACTCGGTTAACTATTTTTAGGCCTCCCCATCTCAGCTGATTATTGATTTATTAAATTCTCCAACTTTTATTTCTCTCGAGAACTGAGTATGAGCCCGTATTTTCATTTACCATCACACTGATGTAATTACTGTTGAACTTTTATTTGGCAAACATAAATTTTTACTTGGTGGTTCATAGTGGAGGCATTTAGCATATTATTTCCTTCATAGCTAACAGAATATTTGATAAAATGCAGCTAGTCATCGCTTGATCTTTTGTTATAAGAAAGATATACAGTATATGTGTACTAAGTAATAATATGATATATGTGATTTCACTAATAAGGAAAAAACTATAATATTCAATTTAATGCAATAAATGTAAATGTAAAAACCGCTATCTTAGTATCTAGTAGCTTCAAATAGGTCAGGACTGCTTATTATTACTTACTTGTTACTTAAATCTTGCTGGTTTAATCTATAATCTGACACAACATTAATTATTTTATATGTAATCTGTGAACTTGTACTTTGTAAAGTGGAGTAAAATGCAGGCAGCAGTTCTGTAGTTTAATAGTTTTCGTTTATCCGGCTTTATTAGCAAAAACAATATAAAACAAAGTTGTTGCAAAGTTGTTGCAAAGTTGTGATAAATCAAATTAAATGTGGGGGTTCAGTAATAAGACTTTTCTTTTAGCGAATGAAATATCAAATTAATTCATCATTAGAAAAAAAAAACCAAACAAAATAGGTAAACAGAAAAAAAGGTGCAGACAATTAGGTCCTGAGCTTAGGCAAACCTGGATTGATTAATATAATAAAAAACACCACGGTTGGAATTTAATAAGGTGCTTGTGCAGCTTTGGGTGGCTGTGCATGCGTGTGAGATTGTGGGGAAAGCATCAAATAAGTTACTGCATGTGCGTATTAATATTAGTTTTGTGAGCTTTGATCCAGAACAGCTAATTTACAATTTAGAATATCCTTTGGAGTGAAGACAACACAATGCTGCTTCAAATTTTCAACAGTCCTGCTTATTTCCCATTTGCCCCCCCATCCTATATTTTTATTACCCTTTGAATACTGAAGCATGTGTAAGTTTCCCTGTTACAGTTTTAGAGCCTTTTTCTGTACGTTTCTTGCTTCCTTTAATGAATTAATTAGCCACTCTCTTGGCAAGGCCCACAGTTTTCTACAGTAACTCCTCTAACAGTCCCTTTTGAAAATGTAAATTTCTCACAACAAACAAAAGCAAATCTCCTCGTGCTTCTTGCGCCCGAGACAGACGTGACACGTGACTCACCGATGACGTAAGTGAGCAGCAGGGCCAGGGTGAGAGTGAGGAGTGATGCGGACAAGGCTGTACACTTCCAGTTACAGCAGCGGTGAGGCTTGTTGAAGGTAAACAGTGGTCGGGTCACGCTGCTGCGAGGGAGAGGTCGAGGTGGGGGGGAGTACACAGTCCCGGAGGTCAGGGGGTATCCCTGCCCCGCCCCTGACAGCAAAGCTGATGAACCAGAGCCCTGCTTGAACAGGAAGTGTCTGTAGGAGAAACATAAAAAAAAAGGAGTTATTCCAAAATTGTATTTACTGCTTGCCAAGCCTGCCCTCCTGTTGCTATGCTTACTCACTCCCTCATGTGCAATTTTCAGTGATAACAGTGAGACATTTACTACTCGAAATTCTTTCTAATGTTTTATTTATTTATTTTTGGGAAAAAAATGGCTTTTAGGCTCCAGCCAGAAGTAGACAAATCACACTTTTTATTTTTCGCCAGGAATTGCTAATTATGGCAGTTGACCTGACAGCTATTACTCATTTGAATCAATTGTAGCCAGCTAATTAAGCTTAAACACTGGCTCTGCTAGTTGGTTAAAAAATGGATTTTTACTCGTTAAAAAAAGTTATTTAAAGTTTTTAAAAAGTATTGTTTTGTTTTGTTTCGCTTTGTTTTTGACTCTGGTGTAAAATACGACAATTTAACAATCACAGACAATGACACAAATTGACAAAACTAAATGACATTTATCACAAATAATCAAACACATCTTTTCAGAGGGGCCACATCAACAACCCTGGGAGCACAAGGATCTTCATCTACTCCTGGCATCCGAATAAATGAGATTCATTTTTATTCATGGTTGCAATATCCCAATAACAAGAGGGCACAAAAACATATATTGCCAAAATCATTATACAAATCATTGAATGCAGGTGTTCCAATCTCTCCCATGGCCACAGGTGTATAAACCAAGCACCCAGGCATGCAGAGGGCTTCTGCAAACATTAGTGAAAGAATGGGTCGTTCTCAGGAGCTCAGCGAATTCCAGCGTGGTATTGTGAGAGGATGATACCTGTGCAAGTCCAGTCATGAAATGTCCTCAATGTCAGCTGTTAGTACTATTATAACAAAGTGGAAGAGATTTGGAATGACAGCAGCTCAGCTATGAAGTGGTAGGCCATGTAAAATCACAGAGTGATACTGAACCGCACAGTGTGCAGAAGTCACCAACTTTCTGCAGAGTCCATCACTACAGACCTCCAAACTTTGCCTTCAGATCAGCTCAAGAACATTGAGTGGAGAGCTCCATGGCAGCATCTAAGCCTTACATCACCAAGTGCAATGCAAAGTGTCAGGTGCAGTGGTGTAAAGCACGCCGCCACTGGACTCTAGCGCAATGGAGACGGGTTCTCTGGAGTGATGAATCACGTTTCTCCATCTGGCGGTCTGATGGATGAGCCTGGGTTTGGTGGTTGCCTGGAGAACAGTACTTGTTTGACTGCATTGTGTAAGTGTAAAGTATTGTGGAGGGGGGATTATGGTGTGAAGTTGTTTTTTAGGAGTTGGGCTCAGCTCCTCAGTTCCAGTGAAATGAACTCTTAATGCTTCAGCATACCAAGACATTGGACAATTTCACGCTTCCAACTTTGTGGAAACAGTTTGGGGATGGCCCCTTCCTGTTCCAACATGACTGCACACCAGTGCACAAAGCAGGTGCACAAAGACATGGATGGGGGATTTTGGTGTGGAAGAACTTGACTGGCCTGCACAGAGTCCTGACCTCAACCCCACAGAACACCTTTGGGATGAATCAGAGAGGAGACAATGAGCCACGCCTTCTACATCCAACATCAGTGTCTGACCCAACAAATGCACTTCAGGAAGAAAGGTCAGAAATTCCCATAAACATGCCTAATGCTTGTGGAAAGCCTTACGAGAAGAGTTGAAGCTGCTATAGCTGCAGAGGGTGGGGCGACATCATATTAAACCTTTTGGATTAAGAATAAGCTGTTACTCAAGTTGATGTGTGAAGGCAGATGAGTGAATATTTTTGGCAGTATACAGTTGTGCATGTTCAGTCTTACCACATCTTGTGTCTAATATGGCTAACATTATCATTAGGCCTGACATCCAACTGCAGTGGTGCAGATTTGTGTGTGTTCATGTCTTTTTTGTGCTAGCTGCTGGCTTTTTTCAGACCTTTAATCTGTTTACATCTCTCCCACCCTCTGAGTTCAAATCTAAGCTATCACTACTGCTAATTTCTCAATAAAGCTGATTGCAGTTATACATTTTTTCCGAGTGTTAGCTAGTGACTGGATCATGGCCCATGAAACCTGAAAGTCTGAATGAACTTGCTAAAATGTTTACAACATAGGGACTCTATTTTTCACTTGTGCTACAACACCTGCACACATTGCTTATTTCAGTGAAGAAAGCTTGAAAATTATGCTAGGCATAGCTACAGCTAAGCTATGACTTTTTAAGGCGCAGGTTAAGCAAACTGCTGCCGTAATCTTACGAGGAGGGAGCTGTTCCGCATTCTGTGTTCCACAAAGTACCTCCTACCTCTGAGACCACTGTTGGTGCCTTTCTAAAGGAGATTAAGGTACAGAGTTGGAAACAATTGCAGTTACTGCGCAGGCCTATCTAGGACAGCGGTTCAATACTTCGCCAATTAGCACAGCACAGACAACATTTTTCTCAGGTATCTAATATCATATTCTGATTCTATTCATGCAAATCTGTACTCAGTGGATTTCAGTCTCACGCTAAAGTACGCCTGACTGAAGCTCATTTAAAGAGCCCCCAAGGTGGGAGACTTTAGAAGAGACCCTCGTCTCCCACTATTTTTTTTGAATGATGAATGCAGGCTCAGGTTTCAGATATCACAGAGAGGACAGACTGTTCCACTTTGCCACTGCATGAACACTCAGTCCTTTTGAGCCCGTCCTGAAAAACCACTTACAGTTAAAATTCTGTTAAAATGTTAATATCTTACATGTTTGCCGGCATTTGTGTGCCTTTAATCTAAGTAATCTGTTAAACTTCCAAGAAAAGCATCATCAAAAATTAATTCAGGAACCTCCAACCCAAGGAAGAAAAGTAGTCTAAGGAAGTCCCTAAGCACTAGGATTCTACTTGTAATTTATAATGTGTTCTAGAAAGCAAGCAATTTTTGTGGCAAATGTATACCACAGACATTATCTAAAAAAACTGCACTAGAACAAGTCAGATAACAGACGTTTTTGTCATGCACTGCATGCAAGAAACACCTGTAGCACCTTATAGAGCTCGTATAGGCCACAGGATTGTAAACTACCATCTCTACTTCAGCTACGCAAGGCTGAAAAAAAAAACCCACCGCATCTGACCGAGTGTCTCTCTGGTGCAACATTATGAGCCACTGCTGTAATGTGGAGCAGCTGCGATATGAAAGAGAATAAAACAGCCCCGGCAGCCAAGGATCAATGACTTACCTATTTCTTTTTTGACTCATCAAAGCGACTACTTAAGTCACGGCTGTATTAGTTAAACGACAGTGAGGTTTATTCTCATTATGAAAAAGAGTGTGTTAGATTGCTGCTGATGATAGGGAGCTAAGCTGAAGGGCAATTAATCTATGTAGCATTTCATCTATATTGTGTTTGGATAATGGGGGGCGAAGGTTGGATGGTGTCAGATGAGAGGTAGGGAAAGGAAATTATGCAATGTGGAAAAGTAGATCTGGGTAAGCAATTATAAGCGATTCCAGCCTGATCCGGCCGTACTGGATTCCATCAAAAAAGAAAAAAAGAAAAGAATATGAACAAAGGCTGCTGGTGGTGGTGGGAAATAAAGGATGGCTATGAGACAGCATCAGAAGGAGAAAACAGCTATGAGTCATTGTCTTATTCTCTGCAGTGTGTGTGTGTGTGTGTGTGTGTGTGTGTGTGTGTGCGTGTGTGTACTTTTCAAACAAACAAAGAAAACAATAAGAAAATATCTCTCAGAGCACCAACAA
>VOQJ01031776.1:4938-16676 GCA_015052665.1 Apistogramma diplotaenia
TCATGAAGAAGGAGCTGGACTACTTCGCAAGGGCTCTGAGGCTTCTCCAGAGCCATGGCGAAGTAGTCCAGCTCCTTCTTCATGAGGAAGCCGGCCGCCTTCTGAGGCAGGTTCACTCCCACCATGGAGCTGCGAGCGAGAAGCAGGAAGTTACAAACCGATCACAGACCGTCTGCTTCCCGGGAATCATTCCTGCACCCGGCCGACCTGCCGCCTCCTCACCTGTGGGCCCTGTGGGCCGTGCCGAAGGCATCGTTGATGTAAACGTCTCCCAGTTTGGACAACGACGCCCTGAAGGAGTCGGTCTGCTCCTGCGTGGCCTTCGTCTGCGGAGGACAGACGAGAACAACGGCTCTTTGTACAGATCATCAAATACATGAAGAGTTCAGTTCATTGCAATGAGTGTTGGTCTGAAGTCAGCCACTCGCTTTAATGTTGTGGCGCACACACACACACACACACACACACACACACACACACACACACACACACACACCATTTAGTCACTACATTGTGGGTCAAGTTTCTGCTGAACTTGGACAGTAAAGGTCACAACTGACACTGTGGGGCAGAGTAAAGGTCAGAGTTCGTCAGGGTCAACCAAAGGAGTCCGGCTCACTGGAAGCGGGTAAATCTAAATATGGATCCACCGTATTTCAG
Source organism: Apistogramma diplotaenia (assembly GCA_015052665.1). Lineage (NCBI taxonomy): Eukaryota > Metazoa > Chordata > Actinopteri > Cichliformes > Cichlidae > Apistogramma > Apistogramma diplotaenia. The sequence goes on from VOQJ01031776.1 coordinate 5,599, forward strand.
CTGAGTGATGCTTTTAATAGCCTCCGAACTGAAATAACCCTCATGATGCTTCTGTAGGAATCAGCGGAGGAGTGAGACCATTTCAGCTGTGACACTGACTTTGTAGATCCTGATAAGCAGATCCTGCAGGACCACGGTACAGCAGTACCCAACCAGCATACCGACGAGGCGCCGCAGGACAGGAAAAGCCCACCGACCTTCAGGATAAATGTCAGCGGGTCAGAGTGCTGCTGCCTGCCACAGGACCCACATTCATCCCAGCCAGCGTCTGAGGGCAGCGCAGAGCCCGTCAGACCGTCGGCGTCTCAGCACACCTCAAAGGCCCTGACCCGACCCACCAGGTCACACGTGCTCCGAGCGCTTCAGCTTCTCTTGGAAGATAAAGACTTGAACCAGCAGGCTAACGTACATGTTCACCTTATGAGTCGATTCATATGCATCTCAAAACACACAACAAGCAAATATCTTCAGACGAAAGCTCAGCCGCTCCTGGCAGGTTCAGTGTTGCATTCTGGGTTGTTGAACCCTAAGAACGTTTCTGATGATGCAGGTGCTTCATGAGTCAGTTCCTCCCACAAACATGAGGTCACCAGTCTGAGGCGGAGCTGCGAGGTCAGACGGTGACGCGGCACTTTCAGGAGCTGCAGCTGGAGCGACTCTGCGGCACCACGATACCGGCTTTAATGTTTAAAACTCCGCAGCAGGGTGCGATGGCGCCTCATCAGTGCACCGCTGACATCAACTGTGAAGTCGGCTTCTCCGAGCGGGAGCTTCAACTTCAGGGAGAAGTTCCAACCTGGAACTTGGGATTCCTCACAACCCACTCCAAATGGAGCAACGCAAGACAACAGGAGTCCAACACGTCTCCGAAGTCACATCATTTCAGCTACAGTGAGAAGTTCATTCATCCAGAGTCCTGAAAACCCATCAAGCCGACCATCAGCTGGAGCCTGAAGGTTCAGCTTGTGTCAGGTGCAGAAACAGGATGGAGAGGAGCTGTGAAGATCTACAGCTTCTCTCCAGGTTCTTACCATGAAAGTAACTTGATTCCAGCTCTAGGTTACTGCACCCGTCCTCATGCTGACAGTTCAGCAGCAACTACAACATCAAAGTGGCCCCCACAGTGACACGTGGCCCCCACAGTGACACGTGGCCCCCACAAACCCTGAGAACGTTTCATCGTTGTAGGACAGAAGCCAAAACCAAACCTAAAGCTGCCGATTCTGACCGGAAGCTCGAGCCGACCGCCGTCAGCGAGCACACTGCCGGAGGCTCACCTTGTTCCCAGAGGGGTCTTTGCCTTTGCCCTCCTCTGCGACGTGGAAGCGGAGGTTCTCCAGCAGGATGACGGATCCGGGGGCGGGGTCAGCGCAGGCAGCTTCCACCTCGGGGCCCACGCAGTCCTTCAGGAAGGTGACGTCCCTGCAGAGCGGGTGAGGGTGATTATGGTTGGTTACACAAACGGTTTTGTCGTCCTCACTGATGCCTGAACACTTCGTCTCACCTCCCCAGCAGGCTCTTGAGCTCTGCGACGACGGGCTGCAGGGAGTATTTCTCAGGCATGAAGTTTCCGTCGGGGCGGCCCAGATGGCTCATCAGCACCACGGACTTGGCTCCGTGGTCCAGGCAGTGCTGGATGCTGGGAACAGCAGCCTTGATCCTGAAAGGCAACACAGGGGCTTTACTGAATCTGGCTCCCCTGCTCGAGGCATCCTCTCCATTTAACCGTGTAGTAACAGAGGGGGAGCTTCAGAGTAAGACGCTCACCTCTGGTTGTTTGTGATCGTCTTGTCCTTCATCGGAACGTTGAAGTCGACTCTGAAAGAGGAAAGATTGATGGCAGATCGGTTACACACAGCTGAAGTCTGTCAAACTTCCACATCAGTGCAGCCAGCCCACAGGAGGCATCACGTTCGTATCCACACAACTACAGACTGTATATAAAAGATGGAGGAAGCTAAGTGAAAGACTGAGCACGCTCACATTGGCCTGACATGTGAGTCATAAGGTAACAACATCCCTAAGATCATCCTCTGATCTCTCATCTTTGACTCGTGGGACCATAAAAGAGATTTTAAACCAGCCGCAGAGACCAGAGCCCATCGGGAACGTCTTCAGTCACAGATTTCTATACAACAGGCCTCTTTTTTTTCCTTTTTTTTAACAGAAATTAAGGTTTGAGGCACTTTCACATTCCTGTATTTTTCAACCCAGGAGGCCATGGCTGTCTTTTATATACAGTCTATGGCAGGAAGAGCACCAGCTGGGCTGACGATGACACTTTAAAGGGTCCATTGTTACCTGTACAATCTGTTAGAATAAGGGGCAAATAAAGTGTAGATGTAATAAACCAAATGTAACAGGTACCTGAGCCAGAGCTCTGGGTTTGAATATTTGATCATTTTTAGTTCAGTTTTTGGTCTCCATCATCAAACTCCCAGAACAGGAAAAATGCATAGACTCATGGCTGTGAGTGCAGACGACCCCAAAAGCCCATTTTGAGCCAGGAAAAACCTCCTTTTCCCAACGCGCTGTGAACCTTGTACTACAGCCAGCTGCATAACCACCTCCCCTTCTCCTCCATCCGAGGACCTGATGCACTGAGATCAGCCTGCACACTCAGCACTGCCCATCATCGTCACAGCAACCCGACTGTCTTCGCCTGAAAGCTGCTCGTCAGCAATTCAGGGGCTCAGCAGGAGGTCCTGTGCCCACAGCTGCAGCAGTTTTCCACCTGCTGCTCGAGTGCAGATGTTCATGTGCTTCATAAGCTGCTCTACAGACACAAAAAGCTCAAACTTGATGAGTGTGGGGCACAGCAGTAATTTCTCATTAAGAACTACAACGACATGTAAAACTCCACTACTGCTTGTTTCCTGCGTTGGTGAAATCTCAGATTACAAGGAGAGGAAATCGCAGCTCGTGCATTGCAAATATGGCCACACACACCGTGGTGAGGCAACTTCCGACCACAAAGAAAAACGTTTGGAAAAAACGATCTTCCTCTTTTCCTGCCTCTAATTTTCTTGTTGCTACTTAATGAGATTAACCGAACAGTTTAATCAGAGTTTCCTGGACATTTATAAGACTGAAGAAACACGAACACACACACACACACACACACACACACACACACACGCTACTGCACCCTTATCACCGACATGTTCCTGCAGGAGGCAGCTGGCAGAGGAAGCTGGCTGCTGAGCACATCAGCCAGTTCAGGTCCCTACAGCAGCGTGCCGCCCTCAGAGCCCCCACCTGAAGCTGGAAACACCCCGGGACAGGCCCCGGGTGCGATCCGAGGTGTCGGGCCGTCCCGAAGCAGCACACCATTTCCTCACATTCAGAGCAGCTCAGCGTGAGGTGAACTCTGACCTTTTAACACAGAGCCGTGCAGGCGAACCTTGTCCTGAGCCACCTGGTGTTGCATCACCAAGCTGAGCGAACCAGCGTGGCCCTCTGACATTTCCACACAGGGTGTCAGTTTCCAGAGTGCCTGCAAGATCGCTGGAGTGTGCTGCAGACATGCAAACTGAATGAATGGCAAACTATTCTTTAAATTAATAAATAAATAAATTAATAAATAAATGGTGCCCCGCTGGGAATCATTTCACTTTAGGATTAAAACGTGATGAGCGCAGCGAGAGCTCAGACAACCAGCTTTTTAATCAAGTTACATTTTTGTTTTGTTCATTTTTCTATTTCCGTATGAAAATGTGTCCTAGTGATGTCCGCATCACCACGGTGAAACTCCGCTGGGCCCAAGATGAAATCTGAATATTTCTCAAAGACTCACCATCACGTTTCAAGATGCTTTCTGACAAAGGTCTAAAGTTTCACCGGGGTATGAAGGGTCGCGGGGCCGCAGGGACCGAGTCGGATGGGGGCAGTTGCATCCATCCATGCAGCATCTCCTCACCGGCACGTAACATTAACGGAAAACGTGACAACCGACCAGTTCACTTCCTGTCGTGTCAGTTAAGTCTAACCTACTCAGATCGTCAGTCATCATATTCGCCTCACGTCACCGTGTGGGCACCAGACCGTCACGTAGGAAGCACGTACGCGACGTTTTTGAGGCAAAAAAAACATTAATAATCCCATTTCCGATTAGCCACTACGGTGCGAGCAAAAGCTAACAGCTAAGCAGTAATTTACGCTTACCTCATAATGACCCGCTTCCCATTGACGTCCACCTTGTCCAGGGTGAGTTTGTTAGACAGAGACATGTTGCTGGGTGTAGCTGGTTCTTTGGTGCACCTTCCTTTGCTGGATCTCCTCCGCCTCCTTCGGCTGTTGGCTGGTTAGCTACCGAATGACAGCGATGACCTTAGCGCAGCGGAGGAGAAGCACTGCGGGGCGGGGCAAAGGACACATCCCCAACTGCTGATTGGATAATGTGCAGGAAGAGAGTCAAGCTGATTGGATGGGTTTGCTGACTTTCTTCTGACGTATCCTGATGACCGAATTGGCTGAACTGCATCGAATTCATTGAAAACTCAGGCATGTTTTATAAAGAATATAATTAGGATAATAATAGCATTTAGGAAAGTGTAAGACGCATAAAGCCAAAATTGTCAGTATTATTATTATTACTTTGAGTCTCTGAAATTCATGATAAAAAATTCAGTAAATTTATGAATAAATCTTAATCTGAAGGAATCTCAGGTAATGTCTCTTTTAAAATACATCATTTAACTTGTTATTTAACATATACACATCCTTGGATGAATACATCATATGTTACTGCGTAACGAGCTAAAATTAAATGTTAAACTGAAACATAAATTGTTAAATAATAAAAATATGAAGGTTCTATGGTGTTTTAACTTAACAGGGCAAAGGCTTGTTACCTTCTCGTTAGAGTTCATGGTGAACTACCACGTTTCTCTTTGCAGCATGAAGGATTTGTTTGACAGCATTCGTTGGACTCACCAGTACTCACAGCAGGAAAGTCCAACAAGCTCAGTGAAGCTCTAAAGAGATCATCAGGTTCTGAGATCATCAGTTCAAAACATTTCAAAAACGAGTTATTTGTCAAGTTCTGGACCCAATCTGTCACCCTGTGGACAGTGACACTGCAGGGACAGCACTGTCCACAGTAAAGCCAGTTTTACATCCCTGTGGACTGAGAAAGAAGCTCCAGCTCCAGAATCCACAGCTTCAGGCTCAACTGATGACGGCCCTCTGAGAGCCACAGCAGGGATGTTTCACCGGGTTACTGTAAAAGGTCGGAGTTCAGTCATAGTTTCATAATTAGCTGAATACATGCAGGGCAGCTTTCCACGTCTGTAATGAATGTAAAGTTTCATAAATGAAGGTAAACATGTTCTAATAAATGTCTCAGCTTTTATAGATTTTAAATATTTCAGTTTTAATTAAAGGACACAGAAAAAAAAGATAATCTGAGTGAATCCTGACTGGATGAGCTGGGAAATGACTGGCCCCGGGGAACACGTGATGCTTGTTGTTTTGCCGTACTAGAATAAAGTGTAATTGCACATCCACTACAGCAGGTGGCGGTGACGCGCTCATTGTCAGAGCTTTCTGGCAGTCATCTCAAGCGCCCGGATCACTTCCGGCCACGCCCCCTATTCCCGGCCGTGAATTGGCGTTAAACATGTAGCACAATTTGGCCTTTCAAGTTACTTTTTTAACATTTGGCTTTCTCCTCCAATGAGGAGGCAGGAAATAACTGAGAAGCACTGCATGAACACATTTAGCTCAGTTTTCAAAGAATAATTTCAGCCTCATATCCAAGATCTAGTTTTCCATCAGTGACCTTTAACAAATGGTGGATCCGTGTGATGTAACTGTAGTAAATGTTTCAGAGGAGCTGACGGTCTGACAGCCGCATCACTGCAGGCAGGAAGAGCTGATTATAAACCTGTGACATAATCAGTCTCCGTCCTCACAGCCTCTTCACACTCGTTACGTATAAATAATTAGACTAACACCGAACTGTTATTCCAGTGCTTATAAAAAAAAACATCTGCAAATGAATTTGCTCCTTTGATGCTCCGACTCGACACGGCGGGTGGGACAGGTGCAGCAGGAGGGGAGGAGTCAGAGAACCTAAAATTCACCTGGTTCATCAGGGTCACACAGCCTGTAGTTTTACACTTCCTGCTCCTTTTAAATGATTTCAGCCTCCGTTAAACTGCAGAATATTAACAACAATCATCTGCATCGTTTACGTGTTTTGTGCCACTTGTTTGATAATGTTTATCCACACAGAGTCAGAATCACTATTTATTTGGACAAAAGCAGCATGTTGAAATAAACAAGAGCATTCGCTGTCTGAACACGCAGATATTATTTTATTCATCTGTACAAGCAGAAGGTTCCTCGGGTGGAGGCGCTCCGCCGCCGTGGCTCTTCACTCCTCCCTCCAGTCTTTGGGCATGAGCCTCCCGACAGGGGACGGATTCAACTCCAAGTCAGTCTGGGTGAACAACTGCACCAAGACACAAAAGCCTCTGTTAAGAGCAAAGGAAAACTGCTCTTTAAGATCACTGCCTGCTGCAGACGTCAGAACGGGAAACGTGGAGCCAGTTCAAAACCTTTTGATCAATTTGTCAGAGTCAAATTGGACTTTCAAATTTTAATTTCAACTACATTTTTGGCTTCTGCTGGTTATTAAAAAGATGACAGTTGAGATAAAATTATTTTTTTGCCACATTCTGTTTAGGAATATCATCATCCAGGTGGGGAGTCTAAATTAAGATATGCCAGCTTGAACCCAGCTCTCATTTACTGAGCAGGCAACAAGCCAGCGGCCTGTTCAGGTCACGCTTGGAACTGATTCCCTTTATCGTCACTGCACACACAAGCATGCACAAGGAGACTGGGGGGATGTGATGTGGTGGAACTTACATATACCAATACTGCTGTAAAGGAGAGCGCTCCACCAGCTAACACAGCATTGCCGTACTTGTAGTGGAAGTCCTTGCGGATGTTGGACCTGTGCCTCACCTGCTGCACGGCCCGGCCTACGACGACAAGCAGCAGCAAAATCTCGTTTTAGTGACTGAATGAAAAATCAATTACAGAACCTAATAAAAAAAATTATTGTACAACCAGAAATCGAATCAGAACTATTTTTGAGCAATGAAACATTTCTTTTCTTATATGAGATCATAAATAATAAAACCACAATACCTGCATTTATTTAGAAATGTATTTTTCTCCTATTTTCCATCTAATTATGCTCCTCCTTTTGTGTAATTTTACATTTTATTTACTCATATTTTGGCTGCTGTGACAGTTTATCCAAAATATTGGGAAATAAGCTTTTTTTAAAAAAAATCTTTTCCTATTTTAATACCGTATGGAAGCTTGTTTCAGCTACTGGGGGAAAACAGCTAAGTAAGGGTGAGTCAAACGTTCATACAACGTTTATACAACTCAACAAAGGCCTCTTCTTGTCAGATATTAGATATCACCGTCATGACAATGAGCCGTTCTTGGTCTGTGGGAAATACCAGGCATTTCTGCCAGGTATCTTTCTTATAGAGGAAATGAGAAACTAGAGGAGAGATGACAGAAGAAAAACAAAAACAGCTGCAGTCCTAATGAACACAAACTGATCACGAGTCAGACTGCTCACACTGGATCTAAATACTGCTGTTCTTTAAAAACAACTAATATTTATGGATTTCACTCGCTGTATTTTCTCATGGATTGTTAAACTCAACAACACCACAATTTCGCTTTCTGCTCGCCTCATTTTCAAGGACAAATAGAGACTTTGCAGTGGCTTTCGCAGTACCTCACACTGCCGTCACATGGGAGCATTTATAAAACCTCTTTATCGAGTAAATACTCGATACAGAAAGGAGCATTTTGGCTATTAGCCTGTCGTGTCTGCGGGTTATGCGGGTCAGAGGCACAAGGACATGCTGGTTGAATAAAGAGCGCATTAACGGCTGCAAACGCAATAACTACTCTCACTTACTAGTAATAATTATGGATATTAAATTGCGGTTTAAGATAACGTGCGCCCCTTTTTGGGGTGCTAAGGTTAGCCTGTGTGCACGCTAACTGCGGTCACCAAGCCGACAGACTCCCAAACTCGCAGCCGGCGGGTGTTAAACAGCTCTCTGAACCATGAAGACAATCATCTACGTCGAGTTTATATAAAAAAATAACCGATTTCTTACCACTGATGTTCACTACAGCTTTAGCAAACGAGTACATGTTGCTTAGCCTTGTGTCTTCAGATACCCTTGAAGTACGGAAATGTAATATGGCCGCCGCACGTACACAAGCGGAAGTTATGCCGCGTTCAGGTCCAGTAGTCAAGTAGACTCCACCAGCAAATAATTACAATAACAGGGTCTGACCGCGATTATCTTTTTTAGTTTCCACACTCCACTATTATGTCTGCAAACTATTGACTGAAGTCACGTAAAAATAAAACAGATGACCACTTAGTGTAAAATCCGTGAGATTTTACCCACTCTGTCCCAGTCCCTGAATACACCATGATTACCAACATGAGCATGCGCAGACAAAACCCGAAAGTAAACGTGAACATAGAGGATAAATTCGCCCTTTTAGGTAAAAATACGCACACATAACTGTTAGCTGATTGATGCTAAAACACAACGATGTGTATGACAACAGAATCACATAAACACGGTACAAAAGTTAAGGTTAAAAGCCCACGAACGACTCGTCTGAGCACCGTGTCAGGATGGCCGAGTGGTCTAAGGCGCCAGACTCAAGGATAAGCTCCTTCCGCACAGACGGGACTTCTGGTCTCCGAATGGAGGCGTGGGTTCGAATCCCACTTCTGACACATCCTTTTTATGCTCGTAATAACATTGACCAAATACAACAGAGCGAAGGAGGTTATTTTATGAAAATACAACTTAATTGTGTCCTCCGTCTGTTTTCAGACGTGAGCGTGAACGTGTTACCTGTTCTGAGATCAGAAGACCTCAGTGAATGTTTGTCACCTTTTCACAAATTTCATGCAATTTTAATATCTACGCTGTGGTTCGGAGCTCCCTGCACCTTCAAAACACATCACAGACACATGGAACTGCATTTTGTATAACCCATGAACATGTCAGCCAGCATTTCCAGGACTTTTTAAAATCTGAACATTTGTCAGAAGTAAATACAGTGAAAACACAGATCTACTGAGACGTTCCCACAGAGCTGTCAGAGAATGGGTAGAAGGGTAAAAACACCTCGTTGATGCCAGAGGTCAGAGTAGGAGGGTAACAGTAACTGAAATAAGCACTCATCACAACCTAAGGTATGCACAAGAGCCTCTCTGAACACAGGAGCAAGTCAGGCTACAGTTCACACAGGCTCCCCAAAAATGGACACCAGAGGATTGTAAAAACACTTCCTGGTCTGACGAGGCTCCGTTTCTGCTGTGACATTCAGATGGAAGCATCAGAGACCCACACAGAGCCACAGTGGAGCCATAGTAGCCATATATACTAGTACAGCGCAGCCTGTGTATGATCATATACACAAGTTTCAAGCATCACCTGGATCTGTAATCTGCAGCTGTTTAAATATTTCAGCACAGTAAAAGGAGGTTCGTGCTCCTGCAGACGCGTTTTCTTTTAAAACCAACAATTCAAAGGTGCTAAAACGCTCACCTGATGCAGTCCAGTGATGACATCACAGGATAACGTAATTTCCACTTCGCATCACTTACATTAACAGGTCAGAATATTTCTGTAATGTTCTGATCCATAACAGTCAATACAGAAACAGATATGAAATGATTCAAGACCGTCACGTCTTCGTATTATCATTTTTTATTCAATCAAAACATCATTTAAGGAGTATAGCAGTATGACTGTGTGATGAGGATTAAATACATGCATACCAGAAATGTCACTGAGTCTGTTTCACATGGAAGTTATAGAAAAGACAGCATCTTTTTCTACAGTCAGAAAAACAACCCACAAGTTACAAATTAATTCACATCCGCAGGCTTTGAAAATGCTTCTGAGGCACAACCGGCGTTGAACCGTCAGTCTGGTGCAACCACGGCAACCACAACCCCGGTTAACCGGAGGCTGAACACCGGCGGTCTGAGCCGTGCGTTTGGTCTCTGCCATCGTGGGTTTAGTGCTAAAAGGAATAAGAATTTAGTGTTTGGTCCTTTAAAGCAGCCCCGTGGTGACGTCATCATTTAAAGCAGCCCCGTGGTGACGTCATCATTTAAAGCAGCCCCGTGGTGACGTCATTCATATTTATTCCAGCTCATTTTCTGACTGGTTTTACACATTTACTCGTTTTACAGGCCATGAAGGAACGAATCCAGACTGTGGTTCTAGGACGATCACAGGAGGAACAGAGAACGACGGCCTCTCACACCAGCGGACGCAGAAGCCTGGATGGTCACTCGGAGGACGACACAGCGGGTGGAATCAAAGCGGGTCTTTCACTTGAAACGCCTTCTTCAGAGAATAAGTATGAAATGTAATTATGCAGTTTTGAGGTGGTCAGCTGATGGTTGTTTTTGGTCAACTCGTCACCATAAACTGAAGGGCAGGAATATCATCATCATCCTCCTCCTCCTCTGTTTGAATACACAAGTCTTTGGAGATCCTAATACAATGGGCCTGAGGTGAAAATTAAAGTGGCGAAAGACGAGATGTTGCTGACCTTTAGCCTGCCAAGTGTTCTCTGATGTATGCATGTTTACAATCATGGATGTTCATATTAAACACGGCCAAAGATCCAAATGTGCAGGTAACCTCTGAGAGCCAAAAGCTTCGACTTTAGACAGCTCCGTTTTTTTTCTGTTTGGCTCTGTGTGATGTCACAGAGAGCGGAAGTCCCCGATGCGGTCTTCTCTGGAAGTGAGCACAAAAACCACGCCTACCTGCTGTTTGTGAGGGGCAGCCAATCAGGAAAACAGGGGGAGGGGCTAAAACAGTTTGTTTCAGACAGAACTTTGAGCTGAGAACGATTCCAAACCAATAAAAAATATGAAGCTGGAAACAAACGTAATAAATTCCTTTGAGCTAAAAGGAGCAGCTTTCCCCCAGGAGCAGGAATGGCGGGGGGGGGGGGGGGGGGGGGGGCGCGGCAACCTAGAG
>VOQJ01031779.1:0-25558 GCA_015052665.1 Apistogramma diplotaenia
CGTCAGTAGACGGTAGAAGAGCTTGGCACTCTGCATGCCAAACTCTGTGTGTGTGTGTGTGTGTGTGTGTGTGTGTGTGTGGTTGGACAGGTCTATGGTTCTGTACACCCCCCCCCACCCCCCCCCTCCCTCTCCCCCCTCCCTCTCCCCCCTCCCTCCCCCTCGCTGCAGTCAGGAATCTGCCCTTTAGTTTATTAAAAGCTGGTGAAACAATGGAGGGGGTGAGGTTGGGGATGAGGGCAGGTGGGGGGGGGGGGTGAATAGAAAATCATGACATAAACCATGGGCATGAGACAGAGCTGGAGCAGATCAGAGAGGAGTGTGATGATGTCGTTGGAAATGAAGACGAGACGGTGAGATGGAGTTATTCATGATAGATCATAAAGTAACCTTTCCCTCCACACTACCTGTCACTCCACCCTAATTCCATCTCCTCTGTAGTCCTATAATGCACCTGTTTTCTCAGCATGGCAGCGGGGGCTTTAAACCCGCGCTCCCCATTGTGGCTGCAGACAGGCCCATCACTGGACAACAACTGTGCCCTCAGCTGCCGCCAGGCGCGGGTGATAAAGCAGAGGACCCCTGTGAAGATCTGGCCCATGTGCCATCACACACCAACATCCCAGCAGCGCTTAGAGCAGGAGCACGATGACATCCACGAGAACGCCGCATGACACCGCCCTCGTGTACTATACAGACATACGTGTGAGGGTTTGCGTGCGCGAGAACAAAAACCCATAAGTAAGGTGGGCAGGGGATATTTATACTTGCACCCCACGGCTAAGAACAAAACATTGTAGCAAGTATTGTGCAGTTCTGTTCTGTACAACATATGGCACGTACACGTACACAGTGTCACTTTTCAGAACAGATTTTTATGGTGACGTCATTGTTTCGCTTGCACCTCTTAAACAAAAGACTTCATTTTGACTTTTTTTTCTTTTTGCACACCAGATTTTTTTGGCCATTGCGACAGTACGTCTGTGTATTTCTACAAACAGCAAGAATAGCAGAAGTCATTAGAGCAGGTGGATAGGAGCTCTTTTTGTAAGTGACTTATAAATGAACCCATTCATTATTGGGTTTCATAAATTTGCAAGAAACTGATAAAAAGTGTTTGCCTTAACGTAGCTGGAAGGCTGATGATGTTCACAGATCTGGGCCGCCTGCAGTTCAGATTTGGTATAATTTATCTCTGGATCCCAGGCGAGTGTGGGGAGACATCTTTCCCACACCTCTAAAAGAGACATCAAAGTATCTTCACTTCTTAAGCTTGGAATCATCATCTTATAACTGGCTGAATCCAAAACCTTCAAACCAGAGAAACTGTGGTGTGTAAGGACGGACTCTGTCTGTAGTAATGTGGTTTGATTTCCCCCATATTATATATTTAATTCAGGCTAGATCTTATGGCAGATACAAGGCCCTTTTTTAAAAATATCTACCCTTTGGCAATTCTGCTCAAGTTATGTAAAAAATGAAGTGGGATTTGTTTAATTTGATTTGTTCTGTGACAGATGATATGTCTTTTTATGAGCAATAACTACAGATCTAGAGATAGGCCTGCCTTACAGTACAAATAATACATGCTGTGTAATCATTTCATCTGCCTTTGGGCCTCCAGCTCCAGCTCTCTTATTAGTTTGTGAGTGCAGGGAATTCCATGTCGGTCAGTTAAAGAGGGAAGGAGATTGCTTTGGATTTCAGGGCCATTGTGCCAAATTACTGAAGTTCCAATTTGTTGGAGTCAAACCTGAGGCAGGTGTAAAGAGTGAATGTCATTTACCTGGTGGAGGCCAGAAAGGTTGGATGTTCAGGTAAAATCTAAAGCTGAAACTATTAGCTCTTTGCTAAATTATTTTATAATCGCTGCTCATCTCGGGTCCGTCACGCTTCGAATTTCCACATGAGTGATGCTTGTAGTAAGAATATTACATTTCAAAGGGTTTAGAGGGTACCGCCATACTTCAAAAGCCTTACATCAAAAGCCAAAGGCTACATCCATTGCACCACATTTTCATGACTCTATTCAGTTCTATGAAAAACTAAGTATGCCCCATGAATTCAGCAGCCTGTAGGAGCACCTTTAGTAGCAACAACTTGAATTAATAGATTTTTATATGACTTGATCAGTATCTCAAACTGCTTTGGAGGAACTTTGGCCCACTCGTCTTTGAAATGTTGTTTCAGTTCGTTGAGGTTTGCGGGCATTCATTTAAACACAGCTCTCTTAAGGTCCCACCACAGCATTTCATTTGGGGTTGAGGGCTGAACTTTGACTGGGACATTGATTAATTGAGTCTTACATGAAACAAGCTTTTAGCTGTCCGACAGACGGCCTCACATTTGACTCTGGAATACTTTGGTATACAGAGTTCATAGTCGACTCAGTGACCCTCAAAACTAAGCTGTGGTTCCCTGTTCCCTTTAGAGAGAAGCGGCTTTCTCCTGGCAACCTTTCCAAATAAGCCATAGTTTTTATATTTGTGAAGTTTTCTAATTGTAATTTTCTAACTGCTACTGCTATGTCTTAGATGAACTATATGGCCATTGAGATTATATTTAAGACCTCATTTACACATTAGCTGTACACATTAAAAGGTTAGCTCTAGGCTTTGTTTTTAAATGATTTGTGCAGCTAAAATGTATTTTACCAGTGAAATCTGGAATGATGTTTAATTTACACATTTTGTTTCAAAGATTCCAAAAACAGATTGGTGTTTAATTTCCTCTTGTCTATTCCTGACAGTGTCTGCTGAGCATCTGCATAACTATCACCCCAGACCTGCCCCTCTATCCTGTCCCTCTCATAATAATGCTGCTACTCTGGACTACTTGTTTTTTGCCTTAGACTTGGCCAGGCTGTGATGTGTAAAACACTTTCTACTTTTTTGTTAGATCAGAACAAGGCTAACGCGCTGGAGCAACAAACCAGCCACCGCGTGCCCCATGCAGTGTTCGTATCCCACTAAGCTCTGAACATGGATTCTCGTCACGGAGATCAGAACAGGGGCTTTAAGATAACAGAACTGAGAACCTGCGTTTGTTAAAGTGAAACCAATCAGGATGATGTGTGTGATCCCCCCAACCTGGTCTTGCAGCAGTTTTATAACAGTCAGCAAAGGAGGCTGTTTACTTTAACTGAGGTGAAATTATATCAGTAACTCAGAATGAATGACTTGAAGCTCAGTTGTCAACATAGCAGCACAGTACAACGGAAACATTAAGGACCCAAGGTGACATAAGTATGTTGAATCCACCACACCTCTCAGAATGAATCACTTAGATCAGACATCCACAGTACCAGCACAACTCCTTGGTCTTGGGAATTACAAAGAAAGATGTGATGGGAAAGGAAGAATGGAGGGATGTGTTTTGGAAAAAGGAAAGGTGCAGTTTAAAGTGGAACACTATGGGGATTTGTTTTTGTAATTATATCAGAAAGACAAGCTCGGTTGGACTTGATGATGGGGCTGATTCCAAACAATAGGTCCAGGAAATATATGGACCGTAACGGTCTCGGGTTTGCTGGTCATTATACTTGGATCAGTCGGGGAAATGGGGTGGACGGGGCAATCCAGCTTGTTTTTCTAAACTCTACGAGCTCTATAAATATGAGCTGGATAGGTAAGAGTGTAAGCTACCTGGCATGGCACACATTAATAAGTTCTCAGTTTGGACGTTCACAGTGCAGTAATGAACTCACCCAGCCAGATGCAATCTCTTTATATTATCCTGAAAGCCCCCATTATCTGAGTCAGCTGCCATTTGCAGACATTATTGATCACCGACCTTCAGAGTACAAGTTACCCAAAGAGACAGTAATAATGATGTGTAGTCACCTTGTAGTGAGGAACAGCCCCGCTTGCATAGCAATGCTGTTTGAGTGAATTAGCCTCAGCTGGATGCATAACAAGCAGACAACAATCAATAGAAAATCATCTCCCTGCTGCACATGAGAAGGTGGGAAGTCTGGCTGGCTCAACTAATTAGTAATCAGAGAGGGGAGAGCTGGCTGTAGACCAGAATTACAACATTTGGGGTAAAATAAAGTTTGTTTGGCTTGTCCTGGCATTTACTGGGCGGATCGCTCCTGTCATTATCTTTGTTTGTTTCGCTTCATGGTAAGGCCAGGACTGCCGTCTAACAGAAACACATGTTCCGAGAGGAAATTTTGATTTATGAGGAAATACCGCGGATGTTTTTCCCGTGAAAACGCCTAAATACATTTACGTTGTCATGTTTGATCTGAACTGATTTAACACATATCCCTTAAAAGCCGGGTTTAGGAGATGCTGCAATCACACACGTATGCTTTCTGTTCTTTCATGCAAAAACCAGACCGTCGTCCAGCCAAAGCAGCATCCAGCTGTCGCTGATCGCCAAAACTACAGGAGCCAGAAAATTCACAGACTGAATGCATGTGTACCTTTAACAGGCAATTTGAACACTAATATCAGTCAAATTGTCAATAATTCCTTGTTTAGTCACTTGGGACCAGGGAAACCGTATTAACGTGTTTTAAATTGATTAAGACGATTTTAGGCAGACATCTGTGTATTTGAACATTCAGTAGAAATGCAAAACTGTTCCACTTCATTGTAGATTCGTCTCTTGGTTCCTGCTGAATGTAAGCCTGTAATTTTTCAGTCCTCTTAACTCTTTGTCTCCACTGAATTTTAGATTTAGAAAGTTAGATATCCGACTTTTTAAGTGGCACCAAATTCTTTGACCAAGTGTTCTAAAATGATTGATAATAGCAGCTTGAAGAAAGGTCTGGCTGATTTTGCGACCCTGTGTTATTTGGATTTTATCCGGCGTTCGGTGCAGTTCACGCTCATTCTAAAATAAAACTGTCGACCACAAACTCAGCTGACATGGAGAAAAGCTAAGGAGCGTTCTGCCACAGGAGTACTGGTTGTTTTCTGGGTCCCTGGGGACGTAATGAAGCTGTCATGTGTAGTTTAAAGTGTGCACTGCACTGAAGGTGGAATTCGGGGGCCACAGGGCATGTACAATGTGCACAGAGGGTGAGGGATGCCTGGGGTCTAAAGGAACCCTGACAGCAGACTTTTGTCCTTTTGCTCCCATGCCTCTGTATGGACCTTCACATAGGTGCACATAAATATGTAGATAATGTTTATCTACTAAAAACTATCTCCATTTGGGCTGATGTCTCTGTTTTCTTCCTTCATTTTGTCTTATAAGGGAACCTAGTATTGATGTACATATAGTTGACTGTATAATTCCTAAGGCATGCATGTTAATGATGCTGATAGTGATACCAGCAGCAGAGATGGGGATAACAGTGATCGTTGTAATGCTCGGCCAGGTACGGCTGGCAGAGCTGGAAGTGCTGATGGGTGTTGGCTGTATAAGGCGGCCGTTTGCTTGAGCCGACTACAATGTAAACCCTGCAGCACATGTTCGACAGGCCAACGAAACATCTTGGGGAATATTTATTTTAACAGGCCAAAGGATACTTCTATTTCTCTCAAGAGGAATGTTAAGGTTAAATGATTCCCCCTTCGAAAGAAAAACACTGGGGTTGAAATGAAGGGGAGCTGAAGATGGAGAGATGAGGAGAATGGTGGAGGGAAGGTTTCACCAGAACTAGATGCTTGGCTTTAGTTTAAATGAAGAAATCAGTGCAGAACTGTGCAGCAATGAAAAGGATGTTATCGGGTATTTTCATTAAAAACAAAAAAACAAAAACTGAATCGTATGTATTTAGGTTTTGCTAAATTATTTCATCTGATCCTATTTTTGTAAATTTACTGATTTGAAGAAGAAGACTAAGTAATTTAATCATCCTACCAATTTATTACATTTGATTACTTTTTAATTACATTTGAAACAAATGTTTTAAACTGATCGATAAAACAGAGAAGTTCTCTACGAGCTGTAGATGTTCCCTTAGCTTTGGCAGTGTTAGCAGCATTTTCATGGCTTCTGCAGTCAGAATACTCTGATGATTTGGTGATGATTTGGTCACCCACCTTAACATGTCAGTTAGTCAGGATTATTATTTCCATTTGCAGTAACTTATGTTTGGTAACTTGCTTGACTGTTTTTGGAAGTGGCACTGGGTTGCAAAGTGGCTTGCAGATGTGCAAGAACTTTTTTGACTGTAGTAACTATAATCATGATACAAGACAATTCAATGTGTGAAGGGTATCAGCTGGGTCATTAGCACATGCTCGAACACCCACTTTCAGCACACACTCTCAAAAATACTGATTACAATTACGTTTACTATTTTCAAATTTTGTCACATACAGGAACTCCACTTCATTTGGAGTTATGTAAGTAAAGCAATGGACTCGGGAACTTAGTTACTCCTCCAGTCCGTTACTACTATTATACACATTTAAAACACAGTGTTTTAACTTACAAAATGTATCAACTCATAATTTATCAACTCACAATATCAAAGTAGTATCCAAACAGGCACAAACAGTTAGACAACAATCAGTTACATGGAATCCTGAGACCATAGAAAGTCAATGAAACTGAGCAACTTCAAGTGACAACAAGAATTATAACGCAGTCATGAGCAGTGTGAGAAGAGTGTATTGTTTCCTGTTTAACCGCTTGTATGAAATGACAATGTCATCTTAGCTTACTAATATATATTCATTTAGTTGAGCTGTACTAAGGTTGTCTTCATCTGACCTGACACTTTAAAAAATCGGGAGATTTTTTTTTACCAAATTACAAACTATTGTGCAAACATCAGACTGCTGATATTTCCTTCTCATTCTCAAGTAAGTAAATAATTATTGTGAACAAGATGTATTTTTCCATATTTGCACTACAAGCAACACAAATGTTCACCTACATTTACAAAGCCACAATTTACACTCACGTTTTAATTGTATACATTCAGAAAGGCAGTAATCTGAACCTGAATAACTATTACATTTTTGAAAAACCACTTGTCAGCATAAATGCAGCTTCTGCAGCCACATGTGTAACCACTTCGTTGTAAACTTCTGGCACACAAGCATAAACCAGGCTGAAGTATTTAGAATTATTGCAAGTATGAATTTATGAGTAGCTGGTGAAAACCAATCTTGTAATCAAAACACATAACTATACAGAGTTACTAGATAATAATAGTTTATAAATCCTCATTTTGCTCCTTTCTCCATCTCTCACCTCACCGTGTACCTAATTAACAACACATTGCCTTTCAGCATACCTGCAGCAGCCAGAACCAGGCTGCCTCTTAACACAAACCCTATTGTCAGAAGGACTATAAAACTATGAAGTTGAAAAAAGAAATTACCTAAATAAATGTGAAAATATGCAGTCATGAGAGGGCTTGTTGGGAGAGTGAATTATTTTAATGAAAAAGTCATTCCTGGGGAGAGGAAGAGGCCTGGCTGCAGGCTGTTTGCGCATGGCTTAAGTTTCTCTTCTGCAATAAAAGCACAAGGACTTATGTGTCTACATGTGTGTGCAGCGTGTGGGTGTACTGAGTTGAGTGTGGAATAAAGGAGACAAAGTAGACAGCCAGTTTTTCGAGACGCACACACTCAAATAATTAATCTCAAAAATTGGCAAAAAAAAAAAGTGTATGTCTGGAGATAGCTTTATCCACTAAACACAAATTGCAGCAGTTGGAACAGTTAACTTATGGACAAAACATAGAAGGGCCACACACTTTTTCTGGTCTTTATCTCTTCATGTTTCCATTGATGCAGTTCTGTTTGTCTTCTTTTTCCAGACTCTGACGGATTAAGGCAGAGGGGGATGGAGCGAGCTGCCCATGAAACCCTCCTGCTACCGTTCGCTCTAAAGATTGCTGATTTTGAACCTACACTGTGCTAACAGGAACAACAGAGAGTGACAGAACTGGAGTGAGAAACAGAAGGGAAAGAAAAGCAAGCTACGTGACACATTGGACATCCCGTAAGGATCAAGAGCCTCAGGGTGGCCCGATCATGAAACCTTCCATCTCTGTGGGCCCCCCCTCTGGCCTTCTGCTGGTTCTAATGTGCTGCCCCCTCCTGGGCTTGGTCCAGGCTGCCAGCAACGGTAACAAGGCCAGCGATAATGGACACGCACACCTGGGAGATACTGACCCAGACCGCTGCATGAGGCACCACTTTGTGGAGACCATCACACACCCGATTTATAAATGCAACTCAAAGGTAAACACACCTATACCAACACACTTTCACATGCTCATTTTGGCTAGAAAGTTCTCTGTGTGTATTGTGTAACTTTTTAAAAAATATATATATTAAATGCTTACAATTGTTTGAATGTGTTTGAATGGACAGCAATTCCACTTTAAAATGACACCATCCCTGATTCCCTCAGTTCACTCTATGAGCCTGTGGTCTGATTTCTCTGTGAAGGATACGGGTCGGCTTTTCCACAAAAATCCAAAGGATGTAACAATTATTCTAGATCCCGCATACCTCAGTGCCGCCCTTCTGGTCCAGTAAACAGTAACAACAAACAGTAAACAGTAGCTTAAAAAACAGTCTGCTAATAACCACTGTCAACACAACACAGACCCCAAGACGAACTACAGAAAAGAACAACAAAACTCTTAAATTCAATTGAGTTGTATTTATATACTGTCAAACCCAAACAAACACTCACCTCAAGGTGCTCTTTACTGTGAGATAAAGATCCTATAATAATCACACCGCAACAGTCAACCTCCTATGAGCAAGCACTTGGTGAGGGTAGAGAGGAAAAACTCCCCTTTAAAGGAAGAAGCCTTTAAAGCCAGTCATCTGGCGTGACCAGTTGGGGCTGAGGAGAGAGACAGCACAAGACATGCTGTCACTGATAGGACTTCAGATAGGATTGAGCTGGTGACAATGTTTGTTAGCCAGCTACCTGCTGTTGGTATCAAATAATTTGTCCATGTTAGCAGATAAACTGAGATTAGCCAAATGAAAATTTGATTGACAAACTATGGTCAACTTCAGCAGTGCATTGAAGGAAATGTTTGGTGTTCAAATCGGATCAGCTGTCTTGTATCTAATGTTGGCTAACAAGGACGAAATGCAAACGATGTCATGTAGCAGGGTCGGTAAGTCACCTGAACCCTGGAGCTCATCTGGTAACTTAACAGGCCATTTTCAAAATGCTAACGTTACAAAGTATGGTTACAGCTAACTGGCTAACTAACCATAGCTTTCTTGTCAGTGTTATTGCTGAAAAAATAAAAAAGCAGAATAAAATTGCTAGTCAGTTAGCGTGCCCTCTTCACCTCGTCACTTGGTGTTTATTTTAGCCATCAGTAAGTAATTTACTGAAATATCTGTGTAATGTTTGCTTTCTACAAATGCTGCTTTGCTTTCGAATAGCCAATACTGAGGTGGTTTGCCGCACAAATATATACAGTATATGTAGACGCGGCGTTGAGCCCTGAGTCGTACGTCAGTGTCGCTGCCATATTGGATGTGGTAAAAATAAACATAGAGGTGCATCACTCTCGTGCTCCGTGGCATTGTTTAAACCACTTTACAGCTGAAACTGGATCACATGGGCTCACCTTTCACAGGTAAGCGTGAACAATTATTTTTTATTGGATTTGGCCATTACAGCATTTTGTAAACATAATTTACAGACACTGCAGTAATACTGTGTAGTCCTGCAGTGAAACCAGCCTCCAAACATGGGCCAAACCAACTACTCCGATACCAATAAAGACTGATTGAGCTCGCAAACTTTCAATTTTCCCACTGTCAGCTCATCAGTCTATTTTTGCATTTGTGCTTCTTGTGTAATAATAATAATAATTTAATTTATAAAGCACTTTACAAAAGTTGAATATAGCTGGTAGCTTTACTTTTTAACCATAAATTTTTATTCTATGCAAATAAACATGGATCTGTAAGTTTAGTATACTGTTTCATTGCTAAAAGAAAATGAAGTAGATCGCTACCTATTGCAGTCTTTTTTTAATTTGTAAACTTTGTTTGTTTTTTTTGTTAAAGATTATGATTAATAAAAAAAATAGATAAAAATCACAGAATATATATTTTTTAAATTCAGAAACCTGCAGATGTTATATCTACATGTCAGGATCTGGTTATTGTAGACATTTATCATCACAATAACAGCGTTACAAACATTGGTAGCTGTAAAGACTCGTTAGAAATTCATACGCTGGTTTTTTGCTTGCACCCTGGCACATGTGGAGTATTTAACATTTAGAAATATCAGAGAAAGTTGCATTATTTTTTTGCGCCCATTGGTTTCCCAGTATACAGTATATTAGTGCATATGTGAATCTGTGAATGAGATGAACTTAAAGAGCTTTGTAGAAAGGTGCTTTATAAAATTCAGTCCATTTTCTTGTATTAGTTTATAGCGCAGCTCTGCCACATCCAATATGGCGGACACACTGCAACAGGCCAACCTGCTCAATGTGGCGTCTACATATGTATGTCTATGGTTTGCCAGCCATCTGTAATTTAGCTACACAGCAGGTATCTGCGCTGTCACATCAGCTGGCTCTGTTAAACACCAGATTGCTGGCAAACGAGACCTTAATCTTAAATTACTTTTTCACGTCCACAGATTAGAATTTTATGTTCCTGAGGGAAACTTGACTTCCACCCAGTGAGACTTCTCCTTCCCTTCTGTTCATTTTTTAACTCTCCCCGGACCACTGGCAAAGGTGGAGGGTTAGCATCGGTATTTAAATCCAGTTTTCGCTATCGGCACCTGTCACCCGTCTTCTACTCCAACATGGAGGTGCAGCTTTTGGAGCTGATCTCCTCTCCCTCAGTCCACTGTTGTATCATCCACCTAAATGTGTTAAAGACTTTATTCGGGACTTTGGGGACTTACTGGGGAGTAAAAATGTAAAAATAGACCATGTTTTTCAGCAGTTTGAGCCGGTGACTTTGTCAGTTTAAAGGGAAATGTTCTTGCATTTAAGCACTTCCAATTCCCCACAAGATATCCTCCCAACTTGTCTGTTCAAAGAAAGTCTTCACATTATTGGGCCTAGTATTTTGCTCTTATTAAATGCCTCACTGTTATCAGGCTGTGTACCAGCTGCTTTCAAACAAGCAGTTGTGCAGCCTCTTATTAAAAAGAAAAATCTTGAGACAAATGTTCTTTCTAATTACAGGCTGATTTCTAAATTTCCTTTTATGTTGAAAATATTGTAAAAGGTTCTTCTTAATTAACTTCAAAACTTTTTAAATACTCATAGTGTTTGTGAAGAATTTCAGTCTGACTTTACATCCCACCACAGCACTGAGACAGCACTTCTAAGAATTTTTGATGATCTTATTTTAACTATCGACTCAGGCTGTTCTGCTGTCTCAGATCTGTTGGACTTGACTGCTGCCTTTGACACAGTTGATCATCTAGACTTGAACATGTTTTGGGTCTTAAAGGCACAGTTTTGTCATTGTTTAAATCTTATTTGTCTGACAGGTCTTTTTCTGTAGCCCTGGGGAAATATTCCTCTTCCTCGGCCCCTGTTTGTTGTGGTGTACCTCAAGGATCCAATTGGGCTCCAGTCTTGTTTTCATTGTATATGCTGCCTTTGGGAGGGTTTTTTTTTCATTGTTATGCTGATGAGATACAAATTTCTTTCCTTATTAAATTAGATGCTTTTGTCCCACTGCAGCCCCTGTTTAACTGTCTTCACGATGTCAAAGACTTTAGTGAACTCTGTTGTTTTTAAGTGTGCTATAGAAATAAAATTAACATCGACATTGACCTGGCTACAGGTATTATTAATAACAACGATTTTCTAAGGTTGTACCGAGCTCCATAAGGTAATAGGCCGTTTACTCCAAATCAAGGCCCAGGCCCTTAAAAAACCACAGCGATGACTAAAGAGCCATTTTTCTCACTGTTCTTTTTTTCTTTCTACAAGTATTGCTCATTTCCCCTTGAAAGCCTTTCTCCATTTGAACATTCAAGTGTATCATTCTTTCCTTCGCTCTCTTAATCTTCATCTCTCTTTTAAAAGAGTCACACTTGAGTGTGTGTGTTAGTGGTTCTGGAGATGAGCCATGCTGCAGACATATTCTGCACCTCAGCTGGGGCTCAGTTTTGGCTGAAGCCATTGTCTCGCCATTAGCCTGCTCTCCCAAACCCCTGCCAGGGGCTAAAGAGAGACAGACAAGCTGAGGAAAGAAGAAGAAAAGTGGAGAGCCAGAGATTAAACGATGGCCTGGTGTGTATTCTGACAGCTTAAAGACAGCCACTTGATGTAAAGAGACTGATGATTCACTGAGTAGCACCAAACATATGAATGCTATTGTGGAAAGATGCTGTCAATTTTCTCTCTTTCCTTTTGTTCTGCTCCAGTGCAGTTGCTCGTCTAGCGTGAGTGATCTGTTCTTTGGTCTTTTTTTAATATTCTGACTCTGAGTGCATCGAGCAGGTGGCCAAACCGCAGCTCAGCTCAGGCGAGGCAGGGCTGAACACACTCTCAGCATGAGCTTGGCTTTCTATTACACCACACAGAGAGCTGAGTGGAAGCCTGACTGAGCAACTGTTTTACACCTCAATCTGTACAGGTTTACACAAAATCCACCTGCACCAGGACTGGTTATGTTTATTAATTATGTATTTGAAGTTTCTAGTTGTGTGAGTCACTCCGCATTTCTTTATATTTTCCTTCCAAGGAGCCAGACTTTTTTGTAGTTTTTAAAAGTGGCCTTAAGCAACAGGTGTTGCTCATTCAAAATTTTCTTTGGACATTGGTTACTTTTTCACTGATTTTCAGTCCAGTCTTTGTACCTGACCGTTGTTCATAGGGTTTAGGAGTGTTTATGAGAATTTTTGACCATTCTTCCAGAAGCACATTTGTGATGTTGGACGAGAAGCTCTGACTCTCAGGCTCCACTTTAATTCATGCTGCTTCGTGCACTGGTGTGCGGTCATGTTGTAACAGGAAGGGCCCATCCCCAAACTGTTCCCACAAAGTTGGGAGCATGAAATTGTCCAAAATGTCTTGGTATGCTGAATCATTAAGAGTTCCTTAAACTGGAACTAAGTGGCCGAGCCCCACTCCTGAAAAACAACCCCACACCACTGCATCCAACATTTTGCACAATGCTTGGTGATGTACAGTAAGTCTTAGATGCAGCTGCTCGGCCGCTGAAACCCATTCCATGAAGCTCTCTACACATTGTTCTTGAGCTACTCTGAAGGCCACGTGAAGTTTGGAGCTCTGTAGTGATAGACTCTGCAGAAAGTCAGTGACCTCTCCACACTATGACCCTCAGCTTTGTTATTATCCCACTAACAGCAGACTGTGGAATATTATTAGTGAGGAAATTTCAGAACTGGACATGTTGCACATGTATCATCTTATCACGGTACCTCGCTGGAATTCACTGAGCTACTGAGAGCGACCCATTCTTTCACAAATGTTTGTAGAAGCAGTCTGCATGCCTACCTGTGGCCATGGAAGTGACTGGAACACCTGAATTCAATGATTTGGATGGGGAGTGAATATTTTGGGCTAAGTGTATGAATCACTCAAGTGTGAAAAAGGCATTTAACTAAAGGGATAACCCAGTGTTGTGTCTGCACATATGAGAGCACTTAGCCAATTCTAAATTGTATCTTTTGGCACTTTGTTAATGGCAGCTTGTCACACAAACACTTGATGTCAAAGATAACACAGTTTGACAGGAATAAAATAGTATTTTTACACTAACACGATAACTTAGAAAGAGCTGTTAGCTGAAAACGTATTTGGACGAGTGGAGGACAAAAGACTAAGTGGCCGACTTAAAAACTGTCTACAGGAAATGAACAGTGTCTGTGTTAATGGTGGCCAGTTCTTGTTAGCAGCCTTGCTGCTGTATTCTTGACCAACTGAGGCTGAGCTAAAGACGACTGAGAGATGTTCATGAAAAGTGAGTTAAAATAATCAAGACGAGAGAAAATGAAAGTTTGTACGAGAAGTTCCATAATATTGGGTGTCACTAAAGCCACTAAATTTTTGTTACATTTCTTAAATGAATGAAACAAGACTGGATGAGGTATCATAAATTACACCGAACTGAAAATCAGTGGCAACAGGTCTCATAGAGATGAATCAAAATCTAAAATTTTGGTTCAAATCGTCGAAGGTCAGGAGAGGGGTACAGCAGTGAGCATACAGCCATCTGTGAAACACAATGGAGGCTCTGTCCTGGTTTGGGGCTTCAGCCAGTTGGAGATCTTGTCAAAGTTGATGGAATTATGAAGGCAGAAAAGTACCATCAGATTTTGATCCACCATGTAATAGCATCGGGAAAGTGTCTGATTGGCAACAACTCCATTTTTCAGCATGACAATGATCCCAAACACACTGCCAGTGCAGTAAAAGCATACCTGGATAGAAAAACACTCAAACGAAGACCGTCAGCCATGCACTGGCCTCTCCAGAGCAAGGACCTTAGCATTATTCAAGCAGTGTGGGATCATCCTGAGAGAAAATAGAACAAAAGGCAGCAACATCCAAAGAAGAGCTTTCAATGTCCTTCGGGAAGCCAGGAGAACCATTTGTTAAAGAAATGACACGAAAGCTTACCGAAAAGAGGCTGTGTCGAAGAACAAATGTGATCATACCAATTATTGACCTTCAAGCTTGTTGCAATGCTATAAACTCTGTTTTTGCCTAATGTACCGTGCATCGCTGCACATTTTTCTTATTTTCCTAGCAAAAAAGAAATGAGGCTCAAGACTTTTAAACAGTACTTTAGGTGTAAAGATAAAAGAGGGAATACTGAAGTATCTCCACTGTGCTGCGGTCTGCAGCTCAAGTATTGAGTAATATTTTGGAAGCAATCACTTCCATTGTAAATTTGAACTTAAAGCGTCACAACAATAATTCCTCACATAAAATTCAGTTCGCAGGCTGCAAAAAGCCTGTGGAAGCACTTGTATCCTTCGAATCCTCTGTGGATTTGAAGGGAGAAGAAAAATAATCATGGTTATCTTGGCACCGCGCACTGCACAAAGAAATAGGATTGGGTTCGTTTTTGAATGCCAGTTCATCTCGGACGCTGACGCATCGCTCGCCAAATCCTTCATCTCACCTTATTAGCAAAAAAAATAAAAAAACAGGATGAAAACACACAGGTAACATTAGCAGTCTGGGTTATAGCCAGTGCTGACTGCTGCTTCCTCACGTTAATGTAGCTAACATCAACAGTATTATATATAATACAGAAGGCAGAATTGACAGCAGCTATTTTGGAATAAAACAGTCGGTAAGCATGTTAATGGAAGGTGTGCAGAGCTTTAACAAGAGTGATCAGCAACACCCGAGTTTCTGCTTAAAATCCAGTTTTTCTTCATTTCTTAGCTTCACTTAAACTTTTGTCTGCTAACAATTGTGTGTGAGGAGACAGCTCACAGTCTGAAATTGTATTTTTCTTTTTGCACCACTATCATTTATTTGTGCTGCAATAAACAGGTAAAAATGAGAGGGCTTGATTTTCTTTATTCTCGTGCTCTCGGCCTTTCTTCAGCCCAGCACCTTCCAGGTTTTTGGTTTTGATGTGCAAGCATCCTGTACATTTTCATTTACAGTACTGGGACAAATGTTTGGACATTAAACCCATTGCAGGGTCCAGTTACTCAAACACAGAAAAGCACTGCCAAGTGCTGTTTTTTATTGTAAATATATTAGAAGTCACCTTTAATTTGTCTTCAAAAACACAAATTACAGAACTTATAGGAGACCATTTATTATTATTTACCATCTCTTCAGCTTGAGAGCTTTTTTTAAAAAATATATTTAATAATTAAAACTACTATTTTAGGTCAAAAACAGATTATTGTAATTAGGGCTGCGACGAACATCAATTCCATTCTTGGTTAATCAGTGTGTTGTTTGGTTAATAAAATATCAGAGTGCAGCAGAGCCTAAGGTGACCTCATCAAATTACAAATTCAGTTTTGCAAACTATTCAAAACCTGAGATTAAAGTCTGTAAAGCCAAGCAAAATCTCCCATCTGAGCTGTGCTCTGATTAGAGCAATTTTCTACTTATCCAAATATTTTCTGGTTATTTCTCTGGCAACTCGCGCGCACATTTAGTTGCCGCATTTAAAACTAAACACGACGCCACATTTGTCCAATCTGAGAACCAATTTAGAAAGAGCCGACAGAACTTGCTGTTCCCATTTAGCGGCTCCTCCGATCACAACCCAGCGCAGCGGGTAGGCCGGAATGTGGAGATCACACACGGCTTTTACCAAGGCAGTCAGGTCTTCAGTAGTGCGTTGTGTGTGTGTTGCGTTTGAATGTGTGAACATGTGCTGTGTAAGTGAAAAAGCAAACAAAGTTCAGTCAAACCAAATGATCTTGAAGACAGAGCAGCCGACTGCTCAGGCTCCGAATGTGAGCATCCCAGGTGTGAGCCACCACTCCCCAGTGAGTCATTTCCCAGATCTAAGCAAACACTAACAACAGGTAGTGGATCTAGACACCTGGGGGGCCATCACACCCCACTTTCTAAAAGCAAAATCACACCTCAGGTTCTAAAATAAAAGAAATATGCGTGAAATAAATATTCTTACTGTAAGAAACTACAGGCACCAGGCAGAATGCAGAGATTTACTGCAGAAAGCTTTATCAATGTTTTCTCAAATCATTTGCTAGGATTTTTATCCCTTTTAATCTTCAACCTGCATTAAAGCAAAAGCCACCCTAAAAACCATCATTTGTCACATGCAGTCAGTATAGATCACTCACACTATCCAGCTGGTGACAGCACAGATTACTGTCTCAGCTCTCTGGATTTTGTCTTTGGGAAATACAAGAATTACAACCATCCCAGTGCAGAGCTGCAGGAAATCATCCTTCATTTTAGAATATCTTGCTTTTCAGCAGAATCTGCCTAAACCTGGACTCCAATACTTCTGCAGATGTGATTTTTTGTGACAGTTTTAAGTTATTTTTATTTCTTGATTAATTTTTAAAGGGCAAATGCTCAAAATTCTTTATATCATATTGTAAGCACATTATTACATATGTATTCAGCAACCTGGGCTCAAATCAACTCCAGCACTGTTTGGTGTTAGTCTGAAAAATCCAAGCGCAGGTTACTACAGTGGATTTTAAACTGTGCAGCAGCATCTACTGATGGAAACATCTGAGGAGCATCAGCCAAAATAACTAACTGTTATTCCCAGTTACAAAAGTACTAAAATTTAAAATTAGGAACTGCCGATAAAGAGACTAATGTGTTATCAGTCCAGGTTATATCAGAACAACATTTTTGCATCACTTACAGTATAGTTATCACAGACTCTGACACGCCTGCAGCTCCAGCACTGTTGTAATACGCTTATAGTTTTCGCCACCGCGTCCTACTTTGCAGTGTGAGAATGGAACCACAGGAAAGCAGAAAATGAATCATTTAAAATGATGTACATTTACATGATAATAGTTAAACACTTTCAGTGGCATTTCCTCTCATGATGGTGCTGTTACAGTTCTGTCACTACTCAGTCTTTCATGTGCTTATTTAATGTAGCCGCTCATAAATGAAAGGAGGGGCAGGAAAGGTGCAGACAGAGAGGAGGCCAAAGCCGGACAGCCTGATCCTCAGTCAGGACAAATGGTCTTTAAGTGGTGACAATACTTCTGATGTGTGTGTGTGTGTGTGTGTGTGTGTGTGTGTGTGTGTGTGCCACCCATGCATGGCCCCAGACAGGCTTTTATCAAAGTGGGTACATGGGTGGCGACACAGAGCAGCTGGCACAAGGACATGACACAGGAGTCAGTTTAGGGAGGCGACAGCAGTGTAGTGACCTACAGAGGAATGCTGGTCAGACGGTCACAACTCTAATCAGTGGTGCTTTGTACGTGTGTGTGTCTGTGTGTGTGTGTGTGTGCCTCTACACATCACAGAAAAAGTGGACAACCTCTTTCAAATGTGTGACCCTGAGCCGTGGCAGGTGCAGGAGTGCGTGGCCTCTCTTACGCTTATCTCTCATTTTGCAGGTGCAAGGCTGAGACTGGCAGGATTTTAAGACACACAAAGCCCAAACATCCCACTGACTCCGGCGTTGCCCGATTGAACTCAGACAGCCTTCTACTCCCCTAAAGAGTCTGAAGGTCAAAGAAAAATGCTTATCTGTATTTTCATAACTTTGCCTTTTGCACGTCTTCTTCCAGATGGTGTTGCTGGCACGCTGCGAGGGCCACTGCAGCCACACGACCCGCTCCGACCCGCTCATCTCCTTCAGCTCGGTGCTCAAACAGCCCTTCAAGAGTACCTGTTCCTGCTGTCGGCCGCACACCTCCAAGCTGAAGGCGGTGAGGTTGCGCTGCGCTGGCGGGACTCGCATTACGGCCACTTACAGATACATCCTCGCCTGCAACTGTGAGGAGTGCAGCTGAGCAGACAGCAGCACCCTCCCAGACCCATAAGACTCTCAATAGCCGGCATTTTTCTTGGCCACGAACCTTTCTCTAAAGCTGTCCAAAGCATTTTGGTTGATTATTGGATCAGAAAATGGCCCCAGAGATGCTGGTTGTTAACTTGTGAGTGATAGTTTGGAGCTGTAAGACCAGCCTCACGTGGGCCTTAAAATTGACCTGCAGCCCTTGGGACTAAGATAGAACATACTATACCCTCTCCATTATGTGCATTCAATCAGTACAAACAATGCGAAGCATATTTCTTCAGCGCACAAGGCCAGACACCACAAACTGCAGCTCCCAGGGGCCCACTGGAGACCCTCCTCACTGCAGAGACACACTGCACTCATTATAAGCCTCCGTAATTCATAACACACACTCTCAAGAACCACAGAATGAGAGCTCGTTGCAAATATCTGCAAAAAGAGAAAAGAAGCGTTTGACGACTAAACAAAATGCCTCGTTAAAAAGCAGCACGGGAAAGGACGAGCGGGTCTGCATGAGCCCTGACATGTGGTGGACCTATAGAGGAGCACCTGCGCCGTGCTTACTCACCCAGTAACATTTTACACACTCCCTGCAGACTTTTATCTAGCTGTGTAAAACATGACTGATGCTGACAGGAGAGCTCATCAAATGAACAATAAAAAGAGTAGTGAGAGCAGCGTGAAAGAGGAGCCCAGAGGACGCAGGAAGACCTCGATGAAGGTTTTACCAGCCTCCGGGCGGTGGTGTGGACTCTCAATAGACTGTCGAGGCTATCGGCGCTCAATTAAAAATGTAACCTATTCTGTTTGGATCTTTGTGATGTTCATGCCATGCCGGATTGATTAAACCGATGCTATTGCCTGTCATGTATTGTTACCGATGACATGTCCAGTGTTTCGGCTTAAAGGAGATGTTCATGTCAAAACAGCTCCGTGGTTCCTCTGTAACTCCTGCATATCCTTTCTGCATAGTCCAACATGATGAATACAGAACTTCACGCTCATAATTCATACTCTTTGTGTGTGTGTGTGTGTGAGTATGTGTGTGTGTGAGTGTGTGTGACAGGCTCATTTACAAAATGTGTGGTCACTTTATTTGAACTGAAAAGCAAATTGAGCTTTTTCCATCATTAAGTCTCCGGTTTCAAACCAGGGAGAATTCAGAGCTCACGATTAGGATTTGAACTGAAATAATGGGTGGTTCAGGTTTTTCTGGGAGCACAGAAAGACCATTAGGAGTTTGAATGGTAACTGTTCCCCTCTGGATACACACTAACTATCTTCACTGCTGCTAGTTGGGCACTGACGTGTATCTCGGTCCATTGCGACCACCGACTGATGTTTGTCCTCATATTTCTGAGCTTAACTAACTAAACCACAGAAAAACAACTGCTTTGTATTGTGTGCCTTTAATGTTGAAATTCGGAAACCACAGAACATGACACTGAGATGTCTTATTTTAAATCCCATGTGTTTGACATGTGCAGCTGGAGTTTCTTTCTTTCTTTCTGCTGCTCCCTTTAGGAGTCGGCTGCCTCCATCTCATCCTGCCCCTCGCATCCTCTTTTGTCACGCACGTCCTTGTTCGCTACATCCATGGATCCTCTCTGACGTCTTCCTCTTTGCCTCCTGCCTGGCAGCTCCATCTTCAGCCTCCACCTTCCCTCCTCTGCACATGTCCAAACCATCTCAGCCTTGCCTCTTTAACTCCAAACAGTTCCACCTGAGCTGTCCTTTCTAATCCTGTCCATCCCGGTCACTCCCAACAAAAATCAGAACTTATTGCTATGCGCCACCAAATCATACATCATAGCAGGTCTCACTACCACCTTGTAAACCTTCTCTTTCACTCTTGCTGCTATGCTTCTGTCACAGATCACCCCTCCATCCACCCTGCCTGCATTCACTTCTTCACCTCTCTTGTGCACTGTCCATTGCTTTGAATGGTTGGCCCCCGTCAAACTCATTCACCTTCACTACTTCTACTCATTGCAGCTTCACTGTTGCACCTGCCTCTCCCTCTCATTCACATACATGTATTCTCTGTACTGACTTTCATTTTCCTTCTCTCCAGTGTTTACATGCACCCCTCCAGGCTCTCTTCCACCTGCTTCCTGCTTTTACCACAGATCACAGTGCTGTCTACAAATGTCACAGCTGGCTCCTGCCAACCACACACCTGACCGCTGTCTCGCTGTCCTCATACATATAGTGCACCGCCCCCACAGACTTCTCTGCCATTTACAGACTGGTCGGTAACACCCTGGCGATCCCCTGGTCACTATGGAAAAGATTGTCTTTCTGCTGGCTGTTGCTGGTTGTGATTGCTTTGGTCACTAGCAGACTGCAGTGGTTGCCATGTGGTTGCATGGCAGGCGCCATCTTGACTGCAAACATTCATGAACCAGCCGGCATAAGTGAAACTTGGAAAAGTGCAACGTGAACTGGGAACGAAGACCTGTTCGCCTTAACACTGTAACCAATATGTTTCAAAGGACACAACTTTTATTTTGAAGGCAAACAATCTGTGTTTTGTAATTTCATCTTCCATAAAACTAAAGGTGACTGCAGAAATCTGCCTGTGAGGGAGGTTTTTGGTGCAGCACCATATACCCTCTGACCAGTTTCACCTAGCAACAGCAAGCCACCTCATGCAGACACGCACCCGCTGGTGAGGAAATACACATTTTTCCATGGAGTCACTGACCAGTCTTTAGACCTTCATGGCTGGAGCTTAGCAATGAATTTCACAGTGACGTGACTCACAGCAACTACTTGGCACTTGTCTGGAAATACTCCTTTTTCCCTCGCGACTGGTGGTTGCCAGGCAATCGCCAACCCATGTGTAGTCCTGTTGGACTGGCGCCTTAGCAGATCGCTTACAATATCAGTTTGTACAGTTCACAGCAGAAAGAGTCATTCTGATTTGAAACAGGTAACAATAAACACAATAAAAACCACACTTAGGAAATGAAATGAAACCCTAACCCTCAGATGTTCTGCTATTAATCAAATTTTTATATAATATCAAATGTCTCAATAAAAACAGGGTGAGTGTGTCCAAACCTTTGATTATATGTACATTATGTTTTATTCGGTATGAACAGAAACCAGCAGAATTTTTTTTTATTGAGGTCTCAAAGCACAGGAGCTAAGGGTATTTGTCTCATAGACATCCATACAACCAGAGGTCCCTATTGTAAACACAGAAGTCGCCCCCTAGTGACCATTAAAAGAGTGCTGCTTTAAGGTACTTGTTGACTTGACTTTCCAGACCCTGAAGCTATGTCCATCTGTATATTGTCTGTGTATCTAATCCATTAAGTTTACCACCTGCACTGGCAGTCAGCCACCTGGAGGTGACAATTTGTGTGTGTTGTGTCTTATTATATTTCCTTATTTATCCTGTGCAAATCAGAACACCTAGAAAAATATCTGCAGTGTGAGGAACCCGAGCAGTCATCTTGTTCTGTCACGTCTAATCTAAGTCACACAGCTCCAGACAGAGATGTGGCTGCAGAAACTCTGGTCGCTGGAATCTGAGTTTGTAACTAAAACATCTCAGTGCAGTCAGCGGTAGCATAGCAATGACATGTTCTGCTTGTAATATGAACTTCATCCAGCCCTAAAACAGCTGTAGGAGAGAGGCTGATCTTAAAGGGAAATTAAAAACAGTAACAGTGGATTACATGCATGCATCATCCTTTGTGTGTCCCTCGTGCACACAGCAGACATTTGAATCCAGAGCAGGAACTATAAAAGTCAGCTGTGTACAGACAAAATTATCAAACTGAAAAACAATTAAATATGGGGTTTGATTTCATGGGTCAGGATTATGACTGCAGGCATTTAGTAGTGGTTAAAAGTCACATAAACAGTTACTGAAAAAAAAATAGATTATTGTGGGATTTATTTTTTGCTTCCATAGAGTGTTGCCTCATAGCAACATGCCAAGAAAATAAATATGAAGTTATAAAGTGCATCTGGTGACACACAAGTACATCTATTTCTGATTTAGAGCCTCATAAAACTCAGTTATCAGCATCTGAAATTTGCAGCCTGTGGCACAGCATAACTGGTGCTGTAAATGATGACACACTGAGGGGCTGCTGAGCGGTGCTCCACAGACTGCAGCGACGGATCCTGTCCCTCACACAGACGGCTGAAGCTCACTGAGTGGACTCACCGAGCATCCTGCAAGATTCTTTTTCAAAGAAGTGTGAGAGTGTTGAGAGGAGCTCTGACACTGATCAGACTCCGTATGGTTACCGTCTGTGCTCAGAGCTGTACCCCGTAAAACAGCACCACATTTTCTCTCCTGTGGACATTTCAGTCCCGACAACAACTGACAGCGGGCCCGGCTGCTTCACACGTGAGCCCAATAAAATCGCTCTCCTTCCCACTCCGGAGATTAATCGGCCTCTCTCTGCTGTCTCCTCTCACCGTGGCTCGCCTTTATCAACACATACACACGTAAACGCGCGCGCGCACACACTGGTGGTGAGGATGCATTCTGCCACGTGAGGCGGGAGGCATAATTAACAGGAGAACTAGTGTGACAGAGTGAGAGAAGGGCAAGATAATGGCTGTCAAGCTGATGCTAACTGCTCTCTTCTCAGGCTGTCCCAGCAGAACAAAATAACATCGAGGAGACGGCTGGCAAGTTCCAGACTTTCTAATTAAAGCAGAAGGAATATCATTCATCAGATCCACTTCTTCATTTCAGCCTATTTCCAGGTGCGAGGCAGCCTGGCAGGCAGATGTGGTCATTATATAAGCCTTCACATCAGCAGACAGCCCACATTTATTCAGTCTCGAGCCTAATCATAACCATCCAGGCGTTTGATAAAAATCATAGAAAAGAGGCATTTCATGTGGACCTGTTTAAAAAAAAAAAGATCACCTCTGTGTGTTTAGCTTTCCATCATAATGGCAGACGTGAAGCATGGACATCAGCCATGTGCTGGACGCTTCACAACATGACTATTGACTGCTGAGGATTGTGAGCACGCTTTCAGCACATACTTTGCTAAAGAAAATATGACTACAATGGCAACGTAGGCTCACGGTTTTTCATGTCTCTCTTTAGACCGTTTGCCTCCTGTTTCATTTCATTTATTTGACTGGGACTGAGCTCATTAATCAACAGCACAATAAATTGTAAAGACAGGGCCAAGCCTCTATAAGCTAATCCTGTCATTTTATTGTCTCTGCCAAGCTCTTAAACAGGCGAGCTAAAATTGGCAGCATTTTTTTAAGTGTTTCTGTCCCCCTGTCTGCACTAAAGTATCCAGCTGTTTATCTTAACCTAATGTGAGGCTCTGGCAGGCTGTGCTTTGTGGTAAACCAGAAAGAATTTCAACCGCAAAAGTCTGAAACTTTGGAAGATAGCCATGTGATTTAATTAACTGAAGCTGCTCCAGCATCATTAACCTAAGCTACTCTTTCCTCACTTTGATGTATCAGCACGATATTTGCCTTTAATAATAAACAGATTAACTAAATCCATGTTAGATGAAACGTTGTTTAAAGGGATTCTCGTGTCGGAAAACTGGGATGAAAAGTTTACTTCCAGTAAAATGTTCCAAAACATGTTGTGAGAGGTTTTTGTTTGCAAAATGCACAGAGCTTCATATTCAAGTTTAAACTTACTCTGCAGGCAGAGCCGAAACAGACGCTGGCCTGTTTGTAATGTTTAAGTTGGAGGGTCAATCAGAAAGTAAAGGATTGTTGTTTTTCTGATTTATTTTTACAGGTTCTTCTTGATAACTCCAGTAACCTTGATGAAAATCAAAATTTTCTATAGAGCACTTAAAACAGGCTTCTTTATTTCACACTGCATTAAATTTAGTTGATTTTTGTTTCCTCCCGTGACTCTGGAAAGGATAAGTGGAAGA
This sequence comes from Apistogramma diplotaenia, assembly GCA_015052665.1. Taxonomy (NCBI): domain Eukaryota; kingdom Metazoa; phylum Chordata; class Actinopteri; order Cichliformes; family Cichlidae; genus Apistogramma; species Apistogramma diplotaenia. Next base: position 24,260 of record VOQJ01031779.1, read on the forward strand.
AAATGGATGGATGATCTCTATTTCCAAAGAAAACACATCAGCCTGATGCTACCAGAAAAACTTTAGCATTTTAAGGATTTGTCACCCTAACTCATTTTGGGCTTCTGCTGCCCTCTGCTGACCAACCACCGCACTGCACATGCCTCTGTTGCTGCAGAGGCACATAGAAGTACAAGTACTTGTGTTAAAAAATACTTTGGTAAAAAATCGAAGTACTGGTTCGACTTCTTTATTTAAGTAAAGGTTAAAATGTACAGGCTCTGAAATGTACTCAAATTAAGAAAGTAAAAGTATCAAGTTGTATAAATGTTGAATTCAGTGAATGAATCTCAGCATCAGCAGCTTTGATTCAAACTCATCTCTGCTACACTTCCTGTAACCTGTAACTCTGACCATGAACACAGCCTCTGTGCACCAGTTCAACGCAGAGCTTTACTGTAAATACAGTACAGCAAGCTGACCTGTTTATCATGCACTTAACTGCAAATGTTCGATTTACACAAAGTTAGTGTACCTCAGTTTGTTTTGCAGCCCTTACCTTTAAATCTAACCTCTTTTCTTCGTCTGCTGTCTTCTTTCTTACATCTCTAAGCGAACGTTTCTGTTTCTCTCCCTGGAAACACAACAGTTGTTCTTTTAGTTAGCAGACACACTGTGTGACAAACTGCAGACACTTGCTGATATTTGTTGAGCATTTAGAAATGTTATTTTCCCTCTTCTTCGGTGGTGCTAGCTAAGATGCTGAAGTAGAGGCAACCTAAACACCAAATACAAGGAAACAACAGGGAAGGAACTAAACACAGTAAAGGGCCACGGAGACAGAACAGACACAGGAACTCTGCCTGGCACAAACTAGGCGTGGATCTTTTGAACATGGTTATAGAAACCAACTTGCATGCTGTGAAATGGCACAATAACCATTCAGTCAGTCTTCTCAGCAATTACACTGGAGCACAACCAGTCACCGAGGTTGATAAGGTGGGATGATCATCAAAGTCCCCTGTCCTGCTGTGGTGAGAGAGTACAATAAGAATATGTCTGGACTCTCTCATTGCACTATAGTGGAAGAAAATCAGGTCAAAGAAGTGGTACCACCGGCTGATGTTCCACTTCAATGACATGACCTTTGTGACTTCCTGGCTGCTCTACAAGAGAGACTTTATACAGTCAGTCATATATTGCAGAGGTTCTGCATAAGTGGAAAGACTCTGGAGTGTAACAGAGGTTCTCCCAGTTCTACAATTGCTGGAGAGTGTGATGAAAAGAGGAGAAGAGGACCCATTACACTCCAATCCCCGA
>VOQJ01031782.1:0-12972 GCA_015052665.1 Apistogramma diplotaenia
AATATTTCTCTATTAGAGATGTGTGTGTGTGTGTGTGTGTGTGTGTGTGTGTGTGTGTGTGTGTGTGTGTGTGTGTGTGTGTGTGTGTGTGTGTGTGTGTGTGTTGCGAATGGAGACTGGAGAGGCAGACTGATGACTCCAAGTCTGTTTACTCACTCAATGCGAATCACCGCCATTAGATTTCTCTTTACTTTATGAGCAAGATCTGCCTCTGCAGTGTGAGTGGGTATAAGTGTGTACCTGTGCGCCCATGTGTGTTTAGGGTGGTAGATTCTGATCTGCAGGACGGTCACCTTTGCAGTAAAATGTTTATTGGAAACAGAACGGGCCAACAACCTGCAGCCTGTTGTCCTCGGGCGCAGGTCTTTGTGTGTTGCCAAACATTTGAGGGGGACTTGCAGTGAGATGACTGGCGAGGTGGGACAGATGTCCAGCCAATCCAAGACTTGGGCAGCTGTGACTGTGGTTACCAGATGTTGTTGTATTACTAATGTTGCACTTCTCATTCATTTACCGCCAGAGAGAGAAAAGAACTGAGGCTAACTGTGGGTAGCCAAGAGGCGGTATTTCATGCCGATGTGTCTTTCTCTCTGTGAAGGCTGGAGGCAGTGAAGCATTTCCTGCCACTTTTAATGGACTTCTATTCAACTTTCCAGTCCTCATCCACTTTTATAGCTCTGCCTTTTGCCACTCAAATCCTCATTCACTACAGATTTCTGTCCTCTTTACACTGTCAGCTATGCAGCTCGCTCTTGGCCCTTACACATACCCTGTGAGACATGGCTGGTCTTTGAATATGAATGTTGCTCTGAGTGGTTTATTTTTAAATATTTCTTTAGCTCAAGTTGTCACGATGTGTAGAAGTGTATGAGCTCTGTTGATGCCTGAAGGGGATTTGTGGCCCACAGTACCATCGCCCCACCCTCGCCCTCCCCCCGAGCCCATCTGTGCTCAGGATGTTTGTTGTGGTTTTGGGTGAGATTTAATGATTGAAACACTGGAATGGTTTGGGTTTTGGGGCTGGGTAAAATCTGTGTGTTGGGCACAAGGGTGTGTTTTCAAGGCCACACAAACACTTCCAGTCCGGCCCCAGGCTCACATCGCACAGGAAGTGAGTTATTGAGTTGTGATTCTCCGGTTTACAATGGATTTTGAATATATTCCCCTCTCACTCACAGCTCCTTTCTTATCTTATCTTTATTAATATCACAGCCGCTGTAGAAAAAGCTGTGTTAGGAGAATCATTATTTCAACAAAATCTGCGACCTTAGTAAATGCTTTCCTGATGCGCTTATGATCTCATGCACAAGTTTAAAGTCTTACTGAATATAACATGGTGTTCATTTTGTAAATTATTAAATTATGTGCAAAAAAATGGTTTATAAATGGCAAACCACACAGTAAATTTAGCAGCTTCTGCCTGCACCACATGGGAGTTTTCTGAGCACTTAGGTGCTTCCGGACTTGCTGCTAAGTGGATCTTGCAGTGAAATTGTTTTGCTGTTTCAACTTTTCAAATGATGATTCTGTGTGCTTCCTGCAAGTGCAAAGGGCTTCTTTTCTTGTTGCTGAGACTGCGTCATACCAAACTAACACACACACTTGCCCACTCACACCCTAAAATATACTTGGCAAAGCACTGACACATACAAAGCTCGGGTGCGAGATCATGAAATTAGACCTTGATGCTCTTTGAGACCTTCTGGCCCGAATGAGCTCCGCAATGTCACTCTGAGGATAAACATGCTACACCTCCGCGGTGGACACGTACACAGCAGCTGCTCTGCTTTCTCCCTTTAATTAAATTCTTTGAATTATTTCATTGATTTACACTAAACATAAGTTATGCTCTTTCCATTGTCCGTAGAACTAGGTACATAAACATTTTATCGCCGTTGCTTACTGCACTCAGATTGGAACTTCGATCGCCGTCATTGTCTCCTCTGTGACATATTTTATGACTGTAATTTAAAAGCTGCAAATTGGAAATAAAAACCACAAAGGCAAATATTGTGGAACCTTTTTTTACAGACTTTTTAGTACCCGCTGCTTTCGCTGTATTATACTGCTTTGATGGTTTATTGTCACTTCTCGCAGGCTCCGTCTTTAAACTGGAGTCTCCCTCTCTTCCCCTTGCTCTCTCTCTCTCGTTCTTTAATGATGTGCTTGAGTGATGCTAATGAATGGTTCTTACGCTGCTCCTCAGCCTCTCCTCTCCATCCCCTTTCTTTTTTCTTCTTCTCTCCATCTGCCCGCTTGATCTGTCAGAGGGAGAGATTTTTCTTCTTCGGTTATGAGACTCCCTCAGGGTGATTCTACAGGAAAGCTCTGATGACTTCCCCCGTTTTTGGCGGCCTCGCGATGTGACGGATGGAAGGCCTGTCTATCTCTGGTGGACTGTGCATCAGAGACTCGCAGTTAGCAGTCAGGAGGGAGTGTTTGGGTAGCAGGGTAGATGATGCGCATACCTTCATGTCCTGTTGAAACGTGACGTGTGTGTTTGTGTGTACACATATAGTTTTGTGCTTGCTTGCACGAAGCAGAAGAAGAACCCAGTCTGTTGGGACTTGGAGTTACAATGATTATTTTTACCAGTGCAATAATAGCATCTGGACTTATTTGTTGACAAATCAATGAGCTTATTCACTGACTGTTATATTATATTGTAGTACTGGTGATTTTATAAGGGAAAAGGGGCTGTCAAGAAATCCACTATGCACAAAATAAGCAAAAAGTTTGTTCATCAATAAAAAAATGTTGATGACATCATCATCATTTTCCTTTCCATACATACATAAACACTCCACGAATAAACTGAAAGGAGTCACTCATAGACTGATCTCCCTCAGCTCTAACCTTTTTTTAAATTAATTCTCATTGCTCTAATATTTATTTTATATATATATTCGGTATTTTCACAGGGGACAGAGATGAAAAGGTAAAGAGAGATGGATGTGACATACGCTTAAGGTCATACAGCCAGGAAACAAACCATGGATGTCACAGATATGCGTTATGAGCTGCCTGAAAACCCATAACGTCCTTTCACCTGAGATCAGAGCTGTGAGATCAGTGAAAGTGTGCAGTCATAAGATCATTTAGCTGTGAGAGTCTCTGTAGCTCAAAGAAAATACACAAGGAAACACATTTGAGCACACATATACAACATGCCAACAAATTAAGCAGTACAGCGGCATGAGTCATGTGGTTGTGAACAATGCACAGTTTTCACTTAACTGCCTCACTGCCTTCTTTCTGAAACAAGCCTTTAACCTGCTTGTTCATGCACTTATTTTTTTTAGAACTCATCATCTTCATCACCTCCTCCCACTTTTAGTTGCTAACTTTCTTTACTGTTGGCAAGACAGAATTATAGTTCTTGACCTCTCTCTGTCACTGTCACTTTCAGCTGTAATAACTCTCCCAGACAGCCTATTCTGGCTCCACCCACTTATTTTTTCCTTCTGTGTGTTCTTGTGCCATTTGCTAATCTCATCCTTAGTTTTCTTCTCTCATGTCTCGCAGTCCTTGATTTTTGTCTTCATTATTTTATTCCATAGTCTGTATCCCTACCCTGCTCTGCCCTGCACTCATCCAAAACGTTCTCCTTTTATCCACTAAGCTCGCATCACATCTGCGTGTCTGGTAGAGAAGGTTAGATGACCAGATAATCAAGTCACCGCTTCCCTGCATGTACTGACTGGTACACATGTACATGCAGTTAAATAGTTAAAGAGTAACTCCAGATAAGGTCAGCACATGTTTGTGAAATCACCATCGCCAGATCTGATTATATTACATGATAATAGTGTTACCTGATTGCAAAAGAAAATTCAGATTAACCCTTTATGTACTGAGTGGGTGACTCCCAAAAAGTGAGTGTGAGCAGAATGAATCATGAAATCTTGATTTCACGCTGTTCTTGTCTGGAGTTACTCTTAAAAGGAATGTCACTGGTGTTTTGTTAAGGACCAGCAGGCAGACAATTAAACAGCTCACTAATTGACTTAGCATAACCCAAGAAGACAAAAACCTCCCATTCTATTTATGACCTTTGAACTCAGTTTGTGACTCCTGCTCCCTGGATGCTAGCCACTGCATCAAAGTATGTCATCGGGGATTCTGGACTGAACGCCGCTTTGGGAGCAGAGAGAAACGACTGTGGAAAACGAGCAACATGCATGAATAACAGTGTTTGGATTTCACTGGAGAAGATAGGGGTAGATTGACAGAGCTTGCAAAGCAAAGCTTCAACTATTCCTGACAGGATATAACGAGAGAGGAGTGGACGAATTGTTTTCATGTGTGGAGAAAAAGCAGAGGAGGCAGTGTTATCTTAGTCCTTGAAAGCAATTTCCCAGAGCAGAATGAGATATAGATGGAATGAAAGAGGGGGAGGTATGGATAGAAGAGAGAAAGCTAAATGGGGACGGTGTATGAGCGCTTGAGACATCAGGTTCATCTGTGGTTCTCTGTCATATGACCTCAAATCATTATATCCAATGCCAGGAAATTGCAAACTTTCTTCTGCCATGGCAGCAAATGGTTCATTTTGTTTTCTTAATTAAATGCTTCCCAATTACTGCAGTTGTTACACTTTCTACATGTGGAAACATTGTATGAAATATGACCTTTATGATTCTGGGATCACGCAGGCCACCGGGCAAGTCAGCAGGATATTATCTGACATTTGTACCTCATGACCTTGGCTTGGCCTGTGTTTTGAGGAGACAGGCATTATTTGCCCCGGACCTGCGATGGGAATCTGTAAAGAATCTGATGTCCTTAGAGTAAAATAGATAGCGGTGAGGATAACGTTTCTCTAGCTCAGCTTTATCCCCCAGCATTAGCCTGTGTGCACTTGATTGGCGGTGCACTTTCCTTTTCCTTTATCTGTGTTTGTCTGCGATTTATCTGCTTCAGCAAAACAGAAAGAACAAGCGGGCTACTGCCACTCCAGCCTTGCCAAAGACAGTGTGTGCATATCTGTAGTTACTGCACTTGCGATTTTGTCTCCAAAACAGGAAAAAAGTTTTTGGGACATTCTGAGAAATAAGCTTCTTTACTTTATTGCTTGTGAGGCACCTTTAAATCTTAACCACAGTGACAAGACTCTAGGCAGCTACTGGGAAGAAATAGTTCCAGCGTCTATCACCTCATATGACCTCAACATGTTGTTTTACATTGCAGATTTTGTGAACAAGATGCTAATCTGTAAACTTTTAGAGGTGCCAGTTGGACCTTTTGGCTGAGCTTGTTTCCAATGTTTAGGTAACAGTCTGATCCCCTTAATCTCAATAACAACGTCCAGGAATACTAGAACAATGCTTGTTGTTCCTGGATTGGAATCCATCTGCTGGCTGGGGCCTTTCAGTGTGGCGTTTGCATGTTCTCCCCATGTTTGCGTGGGTTCTCTCTGGATACTCCAGCTTCTTCCCACAGTTCAAAGACATGCATTTGTTAGGTTAATTGGCTGACCCTGAATTGAATAAGCAGAAGAAGAAGAAACTAGAGGGAAGCTTGTTGGAATTTCCTAACCTCAAATATACTTAAAATATCCTCACAACTGAGAAGTTGCCTTTAGTTCTGAAAAATGATAATCAGCTCTGCTCATTATACCCCTGATGTTCTATCCCTTTGAAAATGGAGACCTATGCATCATTTGCCACTGTTTAAACACGGCCAATTAAAAGAAAAGCACCCTCATCAACATGTCAGAATATATTCTCTTCTAGCAACAATTTTTTTTTTTATTTATCTGCAGTCATCTAATTCTACTTGTGTCTCCCTCTGCTCTCCATTATCAGGCTGCTGCTGAGTTTGCTAAGACCCACCTGCCAGAGGCTCTGCGCCAGCAGCTACTGACCTATGAACGGGAGAAAGAGCGAGACAGGGAAAAAGACAAGGAGAAAGATGAAAAAAAGGAGAGAGTGAGCCTCTCCTATCCCTCCATCCTGGAGCAGCAGATACTGACAGTGGACAAAGAAATGCTGGACAAGCTCTCTGCCACTTACAATGAAGCAGGTGTGTATAAACATGGGCTTTTTTGTTGAGATGCTACATTGGGTAATTAAATAGCAATTATCAAAACGCATGCATGTGGTATGTCAGCCTAAACTTGTGGCCACAAAACGAAACAGGCGGACATGAAAGGGAAGCAAAAGGTGTTTTCATGCAGCGTCCCGCGTGATGCTGTGCACAAACTATTTTCTTCTCCACTATTTCATTTGACGGTTGTTGAATAGTGACTGTCAGCAGCCCAAGGCCTTGCTTATTCAGCTGTTTAAATACAAGTTGATCTTCACAAGGCTTGTAGTAATTATCACGGGAGGCATGTAAGGAGAGAGGGGTAAATGCGAGAGAGAGAGAGAGGGATACAGGGAGAGGGGGAGAGGGGTGGATAGAAAGAGATGCGAAAAGCCTCAGAGGGATGGATTCATGTGGTCGAAGTGTGGCTTTTCATTAGTCAGTGCTATGTAGTATAGAGGATTGGGAGAGCAGAAGTACAGGCAGAATAAAACAGGAACAATAAATCCAAAACATGGACACAAAGGGGTGATGGCAAAGTGCAATCCGAATGCAATGAAATGACCTTGGGGAAGAGGAGGAAGAGGAGGAGGAGGAGAACACAAATGACTTGCTTGTTTCGTAGCAAAGAAAATTTAAAGAGGTTTCTTTCTGCGCCATCATTATTGGATTATTGAACACAAAGTCAAGTGAGTTTCAGTATGGATCGTAAGATTATGTCCTGGTCTCACTGCTGTGACATTCTGCAACCTCAACATATTCAGCATTTCTGTGGGAATGTCACTTTTCCTTCTAGCTGACCCGGTTAAACAGAAGGTCAGTGAATAACCACAGGGATGAAGGAGTCGCGAATAGGTCTTTATTTCGAGAATCTGCCTGGTTTTTTAGCTTCAAAGTTTTGCCTATATAGATAATAATAATGTTTTACTCTCCAAGTGAAGTTAATTGCAAAGTGACTGAAAGTAGCATTGGAGTTTATGTAAAAAGAAGATGAGAAAAAAAAAAGGATGTGGCCTAAATTATTAATCTTAAACATGCATTACAGTTCAGCTCTCTGACTTGTAATAGACCTATGAGGTGAGCTGACACTTCAGATGTGCTCATTTGAAGTGTTTTTTTTTATTTATTTTGAAATGATCATCATGTTGCTGTGTTCCCAGACCTCAAGGGCTTATTTTGGTGATGTAGTGACTTCATACAGTTTCGCTGCTGACTGCTGCAGTGACACAAACTGATCCACCTTCCAGCCGTGGCTGAATTTCCATCTTTTCTTTCCACAATTAAAGTACAATCCATTTAAATGGTAATCGAGCCAGAGCACACAAAGCAAAGCAATTAATATGTGCGTAGCTGCTGAGGAAATATTCACCCGTACCTGTAAACAGGTGAATATTTTCTGATTCATTTGGACGGTTCTTTCACATCACGCCGGTGTAAGTTACTTATAAACCTTTTAACTGCCATGCAATATAAAATACAAGGCTTTATTTTATGAGACATGAAATATTATGACGGCAGATGGCTTTTATATTTATAACAAGCAGAAATGAAGGTCAAATCCTTGAAAATTAAATTCTTAATGAATGAGATGACGGCTAAGAGAAAGCATGGAGGTTAGATGAAAACCTGCACCAACAGCTTACATATATGGTTGTGAGGCCGATACAGGTATAAAAGAGCCAATGAGAAGGCCTCAGGTCTTTCTGTGAATGCTGGGTCATTAGGCATTGGCTGTTAATGAGTGCTGAGACAGCTGATCGTTCCCGCTCAGAAAAGGTTTGATGGTCCTGCCACCGAAATCACCTGCTCTTCAGTGCTTTAACCTCCTCTCCTTTGCTGTGTCTCCATCTGGATTTAATCATCAGCCTTCTGATCTGTCACTCTCAAAAGGGCCAAAAAGTAAATCTCCTCTCCTGATCTCTCCGCCTTCTTCTGTTCTTAAGCTGACCTATTGCATTGAGGTTCAGTTTGTATCTTTTCGTTTCGTACTAGCCTTCATTTTGGACAGCACAGGAAGACAGACTGACATGATGCTTCTAGATAAACTTGCAAGCACCATTACAATGAAAGGGCTCCTGTGTTGTCTAGTTCAGGGATTGAATTTGCTGCAGCATTTGTTCTGGCTTTCTTGCTGGCATCTCGGGGGAATCTGCTGATCAGGTAATTGTGCATTCTTGTCCTTGTATCTGATTCCCACAATTGCATCGTTTAGGCTTGCACAGCTCCCCACTTTCTGTAGTAATCGGGGCCTAAATTGAGCTAGCAGGGGAGGGAGTGAGGGAGAATAGAGATACACACTCTCAATTCAGGTCCCTGTCCCCAGGACAACAGCGTATCAGATTTATCCTCCTGTTCATTCATCCCTGTGTTGTTTATCAGCGAGCATAAGCGCTTGAAAGAAAGATAAGGGAGATGGGACTTTGATGCAGTGCCCAGGAGCTTAGAGTCTATTATGGAAACAGTCCCCTTAATGCTGTATGGTATTCTGCTTGTATCTTTATGTATCTGGATTACATGTCTGCACACAAGAACAGAAAAGTTTACTGGTGTTCATTAGTCTGATAATGAGCAGATGGTAGAGACCACACTGACAGGTTAGCCATGTCATCTTCAAGAAGTGTTTGGAGAATTAAAAAGCCAATTTAGGTCAAGAGTTTAAGATTTGCGCATGAGCGGAAATATTTTGTGCATTATAATCTCTCCAGGAAGAAAAAGTATGTGTAATAAATGCAAAAGGTTTTTTTTTATTTTGCAGAGCAGAAATGAAACATTCTGTTTACACATATACAGACACACACCAACATCATCCCACATGGCATCATTGCAATGCCAAACTAGCAAAACTGCCAGAAAGCAGAACATTTTTTTGTTATTGTTGCCAGATTACAAGAAACTGTCTAGCTACAGTGTATCACATCTTCCCCAGTTTAATCCTCTAAGAGACGATACAACAGTCGTTAAAACTCTCCAGTTTATTAAATAAGTGCGTCAAACTGTATTTCTAGGTCATCATTTCATTGACCGCAGGTTGCAGTGGATTGTATGTCGATTGCTGTGTCGATGCCTTAGCCTAATGTGAAAATGTTTATGGAAGTTTAAATTATGGTGCCACTAAATATCAAGGCCAGCACTGTCTAATGAGCCCACACAATTTTTTAATGTGTATTATCACAGTTTGGTGGCCTAAAAAATAAAGCTTGAGTCTCTGACTAGAACAAGCTGTAGATTGCAGGCAGGCAACATAAACTTTTGTTTTGGCAGAAGCATAAAATGATTTCTTGGATCAGGTAAAGAAAATGAGAGTAGTTTACAACAAAGATTAAAACTTTGTCCAGTTATATAATGTTGGAGTAAAATAGTTTTTACCCTTGCTGCTGTGGTATCGACTTAGCTTTGAATAAAATCTTAACAGCTATCAAACATGTTACTGACTCTGACATCAGATACATATCAGTTATTTTAATTTAACGGCACAACTCGTCATTGCAGTTCCCTGAACTCAGAGCCTGTTTAAAGCAGTCTCTCCCCACTGTGTGACTGCATGATCTTTACATAGCTAATAGATTTTTCTTTAAAGATAGTAAGTTTTCCATTATGATGAATTCCTTCTCACCTTAGAGCTCAAGTCTTTGCGAGACTGATGTTTGTTCTTATAATGTTCAGGTCTGTAAGGCCTCGGGGCATAAAGCTTTTTATTTTTCTGCACCCTCTTGTTTGTGTGAAGGGGAAAGAAACAAGAAGATTAATTATATTAAAGGTTAACTCTGACAACATTCAGGTCTCCGGGTCTATTACACGAGTTGTTTAAAGATCAGTCAATCTGAGAAAGTGGAGTTAGAGAAAAGCAAGCTTCGCAGACTTCTGCAGGTGCCTCCTAATTTTAGCCTGAGGCGAAACTCAAGTCTTGGTAAATAAGTTGCTTGGCGGGTAAGGTGGGCTGCCAGGTTTTGACCGAAATTTGACTGTGCATGTGTTCCAACATGTTAAAGTGGATTAAGGTTTAAGTTTGAGAACCAAACCTCCTGAACTAGACCAGCTAGGAGAGACGCCGTCATACCCTCCTATTTTCCCGAGAACAAGAGTGGAGAAATGATAGGTTGGTTCAGATTTGCACACAAATCTTACACAAGGCTCCAGAAGGACTGAAACTGACCCTGAGGAAGCCACTGTTGTTATAGAGGGGGAAAAAAAAAGAATGGAATGAGAATAAAAAGCTGAGATGGTCTGAAGCTCATAATGGTCATGATATGCAAATTAATGAGTGTCGCGCTGACTTTATAAAGCAGGTCACGATGTTTCTAAAAATAATAAATTGCTCTAAATGTTAACAGTGAAAGTCCAAGAAGGTAAGACAGGATGGCAGCTCTTAAGGGATAAAATTACTGTGGGTTTGCTAATGTGCAGGTAGTGTTTTTAGAAAGGCTTTGAAGAAGACCGTGAGGTCAGGCGAGCAGGGTGGTGGCAGTCTTGACCCCACATTTGTCACCTAAATGCCAAGAAGCCTGGTTAAGAACATAAATCCATTCAGCAGCTGTGGATACACTTACACTGAGGTGTGTTGAGCATGAGCCTGTCAGAGTTTGATAACTCTGAGTGAATTAGTCCAATGTTGCAAATTAGAACGAGAGACTAACTGGGGTTAAGATGTTAATGGTACTGGAGTGTTGAAGGTGTGCCTCGCGAAGCTAACCCCGTAATTAGCATGAGCACAGGGTGCATATGGGCCATGGTGCCATTTTAATAGGGGATGTGTGCACTGAGAGCCTTGTCTAATTGGGGAAGGGTGTGCTAGGAAGGCACCTCAGTCCATTATCTCTATCACCATGGGAACTAGATAAGGATAATTAGCTGGACAGCATAGCACAGCGCAGTGGCAGCTATAGGCATGAGGATTAGGGATGCATAACGTGATGAAACTAATAGAAAAAGATTTTTTACGAACTGTTACAATTAAGTGGCATCACTTACTTCAGTCTAGTTACTTTCTGTCTCTATTTTCACCCAGATTTTCACTTTTTCCTCATTCATTCCTTTGAATGGGAGAAAGTAAAATAACTGTCCTGCTCAGGAATTATCTCTCCCTTTTCTCTCATTACATCCCCAACCTCCACCCCTCCAACTCTTGGCATATCTTACACTTGTTTTACTTCATCTGCATCATACACTGCAGCCTTTTCGTTACCATTGCGTTCCCCACAAACTGACTGCATCAGGTCTGGGACGGAGCAACTGCAGACATAGTGGAATAACAGTTGACAGGGACGAGATTTATTTCATTTGGTTCAATCGAAAACAGCTGAAACAAATTTTCAGTCGACATCGGCACAAATATGTGAAACCGTAAAGGAAAGTTTGAAATGTTAGTAGGTCATCCACATTCTTGCAGTGGCATTTAAACCTGCTTAGTTGTAGTCTTTTTTTTTTTTTTCTCCTGTGGCATTTTTACCCTAAAATCCTGTGTGACTTGACTCTAATGTATGTCCTATGACCATCCCACCATCCTCATGGGTGGTAGGACCCCCTTCTTCTTTTTCTTTCCTCTGTCCCTCTGTGTGTGTCCAGTTTTGTCTTTGCTCAGTGTGAGCAGATGGCCAAACAGGCAGATCTGTTCTTTCTCTACAGGACTTTGGATCTCATACAATGGGCCTCAGATCCTGAGTCCGTACTTTGTTCTGCCTGGCTGGGAAGCTAAACAAAGAGAGGAAGGAGAAAAAGAAGCCTTTTTGGAGAGCGCAAGAAAGAGAAGTTGCTTCAAAGAGTGTTTGCATTGTTTGCACATGGCTTCGTGCGTTTGAGGTTATGTGGGACGGAAGTGTGTGTTTTGGAAGAGCACCGTGTTTTTACATCAACACCGTATTGTAAAACACTTTGGATTGCTCAAGTTTGAAATCACATCTCCTTTGATTTAAGGTTTGGACTTATGACAATGTGTATTATGAGCTGTCATAAATTTATCAGCTGTCACGTTGTTTTTAATGAAGACTGTTTAATAACAACATGGTATTATTTTGAGCCACATTAACACTGTTTCTCCATCACTTTGGTAAAGACAGAAATATGTCAACTGATTGATGGACTGCCATAAAATTCATATCCAACTACCATGATTTTAATTTCTCCTTTAACTTCTCCTTTACCCATCCCCTCCTCTAACTCCCCCTTTTTTCCCCCTCTTCTCTTTCAGGAACTACATGTCTGGTGGCCCTGCTGTCTGATAAAGAGCTGACAGTGGCTAATGTCGGAGATTCACGGGGAGTTCTTTGCGATAAAGACGGCAATGCCATTCCTCTATCACACGACCACAAACCTTACCAGCTCAAGGAGCGAAAGAGGATCAAGAAAGCCGGTGAGAAAAATAGCTGCAGTCCAGAGCCATGCGCATTTCTCAACATATTCAGAGCAACAACAGAGCAAAGGGAGCAAAGGCTTCCGTTAAACCTTGAGGGATCATCCAAACTCACATTGTTGCTATGAAAGCATAAAATGAGTCTGATCAAAGCTAAGAGCCATTACACACGTTTCCCCCTCTTGCATCTTGTGTCTCAGGCTGACATCAAAACCCACTGACTGATAATACTATCTGCTTCTAAAGCAGCATGTTATCAAATCCAGCCAGACGCTGTACAGTGTTTAAAGTGTATTTGTAGGCATAATTCTCCCTCCAACCTTATCTGCATACTCTCTGTGTGAGGAGAATTTGATGGCAAATTTCCAGATTAGTCAGTCACTGTGATCACTGCAAGGATAGCTCACCATCTCCATCTAATGGTCTGCTTTGGTACTGAAGAGGAAAGAGTTAGTTTAGTGATACAAGAAGCATGTGCAGTATTGTGAACAAGTCACAAGTTGCCCCTCCTTCCCTTATATAGGTGGAGCAGTTTATTGGAGCATGTGCAAACATACATGCAAATACAGCATATAAGATTTCCTAAGCCTGGTTCTGTT
>VOQJ01031790.1:6971-26840 GCA_015052665.1 Apistogramma diplotaenia
AGAAGAGAGAGGAAGAGAGAGAGAGAGAGAGAGAGAGAAATGATTATAAAAGAGATAATAAAGCATGAATATTCATCAATTGCAGAGGCTGACTTGGTGTGACTGGATGTCACAGAGTTCTCATCAGCAACTCTCTCAAAAAGGACACCTGTATTACCATATTGATATCAGCTGAACAGCTGAAATGCTGCCGGCCTCATTTGGAAAGCTGAAGCATCAGAGTCAGAAAGGTTTTGCACACAGTGTCTATTTGGGCCACATGTTCAAATTTCTGCACTGCATCAGAATACAGGAACGCTGCAATAATGAGAGAAATATATTTTTATATAAACAGCAGTGTGTCCACATAAACTCCCCTGGTTTGAGTTTTCTTCATGTTTTTTTACTTCTCCACTTGTCTCATGTCGCTCTTTTGCTTTGGGCTTTGTAACATCAGAATGTAGATGTGATGACACTGGTGATGATAATGAAGGAGATTATGATGATGCTAATGACGCTGGTGATGGGTGTAAAAATAAGGAGGATGATGATGCAGATGATGAAAATAACGATGATAACAATAGTAATCATGACAGTGACCATTAGCATAATAATGATGTAGAAAAGGGGGGAAAGAAAGGACGAGGAAAAATGCACTAAAAGTCTGTGGGGAATAAAAGTTACCAACTTGTTCAAACTTTCTCATCATGCAAGTATTTTAACTAAGAGATGATAAAGGATAAAAATCAGCACATGTAATTAATTACAATCTTGACCAAGGTCAAACTGAACATTACTAGAAAATATTATCATCATCATGAGAAAACAAGATTATTTTTTGTATTTTTAAAGCTAGGAATCCAGATGGCTAGCCAAAAGGCAAACAAAGCTCTCAAAGGCTGAATAACCCTGTGAAGGCTCTGAAATGTAAAGGGCCTTTCCCATACAACTTAACAATACACAACTACCTTGTATGTCGGCTCACCAGTTACAGTTATAACAGCTTCAACTCTTCTGGGAAGGATTTCCACAAAGTTTTTATGGGAATTTTTGACCATTCTTCCAGAAGCACATTTGTGAGGTCAGACACTGATGTTGGATGAGAAGGCCTGGCTCACAGTCTCCACTCTAATTCATCCCAGAGGTGTTCTATCAGGTTGAGGTCAGGACTCTGTACAGGCCAGTCAACTTCTTCCACACCAAACTCGCTCATCCATGTTTTGTGCACTGGTGTGCAGTCATGTAGGGCCATCTCCAAACTGTTCCCACAAAGTTGGAAGCATGAAATTGTCCAAAATGTCTTGGTGTGCTGAACCATTAAGAGTTACTTTGACTGGAACTAAGGGGCCAAACCCAACTCCTGAAAAACAACCCCACAGCATAATCCCCCCTCCACTACACTTTACACTTGGCACAATGCAGTCAGACAAGTAAGGTTCTCCTGGCAACCACCAAACCCAGACTCATCCATTGGATTGCCAGACAGAGAAGCATGAGTCATCACTCCAGAGAGCACGTCTCCACTAATCTAGAGTCCAGCAGCGGTGTGCTTTACACCACTGCATCCGACACTTTGCATTGAGCTTGGTAACCTAAAGCTTGGATGCAGCTGCTCAGCCATGGAAACCCATTCAGTGAAGTTCTCTATGCACTGTTCTTGAGCTAATCTGAAGGCCACATAAAAGTTGGAGGTCTGTAGTGGCTGACTGCAGAAAGTATGGCAGCCTCTGTTCACGATCAGCCTCAGTATCTGCTGGCCGCGTTCTGCCATTTTAAGTGGGCTACCACTTCATGGCTGAGTTGCTGTTGTTCCAAATCACATCCACTTTATTATAATACCACTAACAGATAACTGTGGAATTGCAAGTAAATTTCACGACTGGACTTGTTGCACAGGTATCATCCTATCACGGTACCACGCTGGCATTCACTGAGCTCCTGGGAGCAACTCATTCTTTCACAAATGTTTGTAGAAGCAGTCTGCATGCCTAGGTGCTTGATTTATACACCTGTGGCCCTGGACGTGATTGGAAAACCTGAATTCAATGGTTTGGATGGATGAGTGAATGCTTTTGGCAATAATAGTGCAGCACTGTTGTGCTCTGAAACCCATTCTTTTCCTGACTGGGGAGCACTCGCAGAAGCAGTGTGTCATACATTTGGACCACCAATAGAAACAGAATGACAGGGAATGGGCATGTATAGCACATGACATAAAAAATGACATAGTACAGGCAGAATGCACTCAACCAGCGCATGCTGCACTAAGCTTCTATATGAAAAGGCCATCACATTGTCTCCATGTTGACTACAAAAACAGTAAAACTCTGATCACCACACACGTAGACACAAATGTTTCATTGCTAAGTTGAATTACGTGATGTAATGAAGTACATTTAACATCTGCACATTGGTTCAGTCGAGGCAGTGGACCAGTAAATGATTCACTAGAGATGCAGTAATGATAGATTTAATTCATTCTTACACACAAACATGAAGGTGTAACAACAATGAAACAATAAAGTGTCACACAATAATGAAAAAACTTGAATTTATCCACAAAAATCACTTTTTCCTACTAGGTTTGTATGTCATATGAAACCCATCATTGCAGTTCCTGCAAAGAAAGCTTCAAGGAAAATATTCTGGATACTTTGCAGAGATTAATAATGTTTTTTATACTGTATGTTTATATGGTGATGGTAGAGGCAGTAAAGACTTGAATGGCATAGAATCAAGCCAAGGACTTTGCTGCTGTAGAAAATGAATGTGCTCATGTATCCTAAGCATTCATTCAGGCTTCTGAATGGATAAGCAGAGATGCATGAAGCTGTAAGCATCAATTAATACTATAATTACAGAGCAGATATTTTATTCTGTGAGGTGGCTTTGGGTTTGGATTCAACCTTTCTCTTTCATGCCCACTGAGATCATGTTTATTCCTAACAGATTTAACAAGGTACTAAATTGTGACATCTTTGTCAGCCTGAGACTGTACTAAAACTTACATTTTCCAATTGAACTATGTAATACTTGATGGACACATAGAGAGCATGACCTCATAATTACAATTATTTAAAAAAGCAGCATTTAAATTAGGAAGATATCAGCATTAGTTTGGGGTCATGAATGATGAGAGGGCACTATTACTTTTAGTGCCTGTGGTAAACTTAAATAAAACACCTCCCCTTTCATCTACTCTTGAACTCTAAAAGGTAGAAATGCTGGAAGCGCAGTGACTCACCACTACAGTGACCTGTGGGCTGCTGTGTTTGGCCAGGTCTATCAGGTTGATGTTGCTGTACAGCAGGTTCTCCAGGCAGCCGTGAAAGTTCCTCTTGGACAGGATGGGTTTCTGCAGCCCGTGGCTCTGGACGGCTGCCACAGTGAGCTGCAAAGTAATTCCAAAACACACTACAATAAAATTACATCCTCCCTCTGAATGATGTAAAGGTTGCTGTAAGAAGCTCATTCACAGAGAAAGCTTCCTTTTAACACAGAAAAATAATACTAAAAACACCTCTTCATTCCCTCAATACACTCGCACAGTTAAATTATGTACTGAATAGTCCCCGTGAATAACACTCTGAAGCTGCTATGGCACAGAAACCACCCACCTTCTGCCTTTTCATTCACTGGGAGAACTAATATGACTTGAATGTCCTGTCTGATTTATTTAACAAGTAGCTCACTCATTCAAATTCACACTGCTGAACAAATTAATATTTCTGCAGGAGTGAATGCTCTTTTGGCACATTTGCTTTAGAGTGCGTGTGTTTTTCAGCTCACCGTGTGAATGTGCCAGTGACTGAGCTCAGCCGGTGTGTGAACCTGCTGTGTATTTTTATCCACAGTGAGGTTGAGGTGAGTGCTGAGCCGCTCCAGCTTTACATGGTGCCAGTGCTGGTCATCAAGCAGACTGCCCAGAGAAACAAGAAGCTGGCCACCAGAGGATGAACTCACACCTGCAACACAGAGGGAGAAGGGAGAGGGAGAAAGGTGGTCATGTTGGTGTCACAATGCATTTCAGTGGAGCAATGTCGCCAGCCAAGGCAGAAATCTCTTTATGTACATCTCCTGCTAAGAAGCTTTGATTTTTTTCCTGAAGTTTATTACCTCCAAAGCACTTCAACATGAATATCCATAAAGCATTTTTAACAAGGACAAACAGAAGAAACTAGTCAGTGCTTTCACCTATAGGAAGGTTTGTGTTCGATCTATCAAAACAAAAGGTGCCACTGAAAGATTGCTGCATCAGTGGAATATTTTTCTAATCTCTGTTTCAAACAGGAAGCAGGTCACTGAGGTCACCCTCCTTCGTTACAGAGCACATTTCTGTATGCTGAGAGGGAGGAGGACAGAGCACGATAAATGATGATGCTACAAAATGATAGCGGGACATAATTAATGACAGACCCAACACCAGCAGGTCTAAATTGGTGGATCCATCTCTGCGTCCCCCAACGTGTTGGGAAAGAAAAGTGGTTCTGCTGACAGAAAGAGCTACAACAGAAGGAGAGATATACACCAAGTCATTAATTATGAAAGACACTTACTTCAAAACAGAAAAATAGTTCAACTTGCAGAGTTCTAAGTCCATATCACACGTTAAAGTGTGTTTATGTGTCTGAGGGAGCACTATGCAAAAGGGTGATGAATGCTGGAAAATTGGTGGTGGGGAGTTAGAAAGAAGAGAGCTTAAAATCGCTGAATCAGTTTGAGGCGTAAATCTAGCCACTACTATCATAGCCCAGTGATTTTTTTCCAGCCTAAAATGAGATATATAATATTAGAGGTATCTTTAGTACTGTGGTCTACCTGTGAATTGTTTTTTTTTTTTCATTATGCTGCCAGCACTCAAATTTGATTAAACCAAAGTGGCAGCCTCAAATGCTGAAAAATAATCCCAATATGGATGTTACAAAAACAGCAGTTAGTCAAAAGGCCTCTTGAGGCTGTTTGCTAAAAGCTAGTTGGCCCCTATAGATTTCCAGTGTTAAAATGCTCAACTTTGCAGCAGATATAAAAATATGTACAGTCTGGTTCCAAAAATGAAATTCAATTGAATTAAATTAGAAAATTAAAAAAAAAAGTTCTGGTCTCTAGGTTTTTTTATGTGTTTTTCATCAGTATCACTCCACTGCTGTGTGGTTAAAAGCTACTGTATTATTCATAGATTAGTACTGAGCTGCCTGTAGGCCCTATGTTCATACTGAAGATGCACCTTGCTAATGAAGCTAGCCAATATTAGCTGACGAGTTAGCATTCCAGCTTCTCATCCAAATATGGTCACTTCTGCCTCCAAAACTAAATAAAAAAAAGTTCACAAACCAATAAGTGATCAGCATGTCTATCTTTGATATACAGTTTGTGATTACTCAAATAGTTCTAATGAAACAGATAAGCTGAGTATTAAGAGCTAAACAGATAAGAGGCTCACATACTGCTATTTCCAAACTTTAACTGAAGTTATTATTTAGTCATTAATGTTAAATTTTATCCAAACAAACAAAGTTTTCAGGGTCTTCAACAATGGAGCCTTGATCAGGAATAAACTGGCTTACTACAGAGAAAGGAACAACATGGGAAACAGCTAGCTTTGTTTCATCTAAAGAAGCCCATCTTCCCCCTCCTTCCAATCTTTATGTTAAGTTTAAGGGAAAAAACAGAAAAGGAAACACTTAATTTACATTAATGAATCCCGTTCTCATTCTCTGTCAGTCTTAATACCCTTCTCCTTGTTTATTAGGAAGCTGAGAGAAAGCCGGGTCAATCTAAGAGAGCCATTATATGCCATCGTCTTAATTGATCAATCCAAAGGAACAAAGCTTTGTAACACTACAATAACAGCTTGATTTAACCTGACTGAATGGACTAATATTGAATGTTCTTGTGTTAAAGCTGATGGTCCTGCACTGAGCACTCTACTATACAGGAGTCCAATGTCCCAGACAACTCCCTGAGGCAGTATTGCCAATCATTTTCTGTCTGCTATTCCATTATGCTTCTTCACTCAAGCACTAAATCTGTTTATGGAGGATGACAGTGACAGGTCTTATCAGGAGATACACTGTTATAATTGTTTTAGGAATTTAGTATCACATGGTGTCAGCATTTGAAATGAGACTTGACTGCAAAAGTAACACTTTCTCTGCACCAAGTCTTAGGTTTAGTCACAGTTACAAAACTGAATTTCTTGCCAAACAGATAGAAGAGGACAGAGATATCCATGGTAAGAATTTGCACGCTGTCTCCTATATCTGTGGAGCTGTTTCAGATTTATTTATTTCATGTATATGCATCCTTGTCTATGAGGATGGTGAAATACAGAGTCCTACCAGTGGTGTCAAACCATTTCACTGTTCAATGGCTTTGCAAAAGATTCAAGATTAATTTAATTATCATTATACTACACAAGGGTGCACAACAAAATTGCAGATGCAGTCACCTCCATGCTACTAATAAAAAATCCCAAATTAATGGAGTAATTTACTAATTAAAAAGCTATTTTCATGGTTTTGAAGTGCTGAAGTGTTATCAAAAAAGAACAAAAAAACGGCAATCCATCAAATGGCCACTTGAAGCTGGCTCCAACACAAAGTCAGTTCCCTAAAACTCCCCTGTTAAAATGTCTATTTATTGCATAAATATCCCTGGTTATGATGGTACAACATGGTTTTGGTCTGTACTGATTTCCCTCTCCGTGGCAACAGTGTGAGGATACATTTTGATAAGCCAACCATTTAAATAAGGGATTAAATTGAATATAATTAAATGCTGTGGCTGTTTTGTGTTATTCAACTTCTTAAATTGGTAGTTTAATACATTGTATCCAATCTCAGAAATTCTATTCTATTCTCTTAAGTGTGTCTTTTTCAATAGCCCAAATTAGCATCAATTTAAGGATTAATAGAATAGAATAGAATAGCCTTTATTGTCATTATACAGCTGTACAATGAAATTGGAGGATCAAGGATCAAACTTGCTAATCAGGCTAGCTACCCTTTGCTGATGATTCAAAGGTGGCTACGTCAATCTTTGATATACAGTCTATAGGTAAACCTCAATAATGAGGTTCATTTTAGCTCATGCTGGCTGTAAATACAGCTTGGATTTGTTTACAAGAAATCTCAACGAGTGCCCTAAGATCACTAAGATATTATCCTGAGAGGGACATAACTGTGTTTACCAAAATCAGTGGCAGTTCTTTCAACAGCTGTCTAAAAAAATGACTAAAAATAACAGAACATAACATGAAAAATCTTGGAATAATGTTGAGATCAAAGTGCTAGATGGTCTCTGTTATACAGTGAGTAGAAGATAATGATAGCAAGGGGTGTTTTTATGCCCCAAAGATGCTAGTTCCACACTAAAAAAACTGCAAACAAAAATATTCCTTTATGACACACAGTGGATCAGTATATTTCCTTTCCAGTTTTGCCACTTACATGCCACATTTTCTTTAAAAAATAACTTATAATAAGTAAGTTTATTGGAAAGAAAGGATTTTTGAATTACTCTCTCGAAAATCGACTTCACTGGAAACAAAAATTTACATTTCCATGTGCCAAATCGGTCCAAAACTGCAAAAGACAAGAACGTATGGTGATAATT
Organism: Apistogramma diplotaenia; assembly: GCA_015052665.1. NCBI lineage: Eukaryota > Metazoa > Chordata > Actinopteri > Cichliformes > Cichlidae > Apistogramma > Apistogramma diplotaenia. The sequence goes on from VOQJ01031790.1 coordinate 14,565, forward strand.
GTCAGTGTACAAGAAACCAGAGGCTTGACCTATTTGGCTAATATTTCCAATATATCTGGTTTGAGACAGTCAAGTGACATTTAGATCTCCCTTTATTTTACAGCTCACTTTCACATTCCCAACATCTTCAAAAGCAAGAGTGGGCTGTCTTTACATTTTTACATTTGCCTTCAATCATTGTGCTATGCATGCAGCTTGTGAATTTCTCCAGATACATTCTCTACATTTGCTGCACCAAAGAAGGGTGGCCCCCACCCCCCCAAGAAAAGGCTCAAACTAAATTGCTGTAGACAAAGTGGAACTGAGTAAGCAAATGCAACAGCAATCACCACAGTTCATTGTCTTCTCTTTTCTCTGCCAACTGGCATACGATGTCCAAAGACATTCATCTCATTTATGCAGCACTGTTCAGATGCCTGAGGGAAGATCTAGTTGTAGCTTTTGTCGCTGTGTACAATGAGCAAAATGCTGATTGTGGCATTGCTTTGCCACTGTAAATGCTGAAATATTCCGTTTCAAAAAGCCAGCAACCACACAGTGAACACAGCATGTCCTTGCTCCTGAGAATACAGAGACAAGAAAGTCTTTCACTTAACATGCAGCTTGCCCTGCACGGATCTCTGATGCCATCCTAATATCGTCAGTGATACTTAACACCATTTGTCCAAAAGGCACCGGAGCCCTCAGCACATTTACTGCTGTGTATTACAGCTTTCCAATGGCAGTTCAGAATTGAAGTGAATTATGAAGCAGCAGGCCACATTACAGCAAACTGACATTTTGATAAATGTAAAGCATAGAGGAAATGAGATGGTTTTGGATAGCGGACATAAATCTTAATGAGCCAGTCAGTTTGTTCCAAAAGCCTGGACAGCCACAGGCAAACAGAGAGGTTCTAAGTGTCTCACTGCATGTATTTGTTTGTCTGTCTGTCTCCTCAGTCACTCTCTATTGGTCTGTCTGTTATTCTTATCTTTCTGTTTTCATTCATTTACTTATGCTAATGGATGAAAGCATTGAAAAAACATGCACCCTGGCTGGGCTCTTTATGTTTTTATGAGCTGTACGTATTCCCAGTTCACAGTGTTAGACGTCATTAGCCATCTTTAGTTCCTCTGTGTCTCAGCCAGCTTGTTGTTCTCATGAAGTGACATGAATCACTGTTAAAGAGAGGACCGGGACTGACAGGATCAAGCTGCCAAAAGGGAGAGATAACTGTGAAGAGCCTCAGAGAGTCTCTCACATTCTTCTATGTTTAGATAATGCATCTAAACCTTCTGCTATTATCTTTGCTCTGCTAGTTTGATCTTCTCTTGTCTTCCAGCAGCTGACTATGGAGGAGCATGCTGTGGCTCAGGGTGGATGCTCCAAGCTATTGATCTAAATTACACTATCTGCAGACTCCAAACTCCTCAGAGAGTCAGAGGGAGGGAGCTTAGCAAAAGAAAAAGAAGAAGAACAAGACAAAGACCGTGCAAGTGTAAAAGGCAAATAATTCCCTCTGAAAAAAGTCTAGCACAGGCAGAACTGGGGTGACATATGAGAAAAATGGTGATAAATAAACATGAAGGGAGAGGGGGAAATGCAAAAAACAAAACAAAAGAAAGGGTAGTGGGCAGACAGGAAGGCAGGGAAACAAAGCGAGCATGCAGTGTCAGTGCTATGACTGAGGATTATCACAAGATAGCTCAATGCAATTTCTGCACAGTTACAACAGCAATCCTGTGTTTATTGTCGTTCCCAGCCACCCAAACTTCTTTGTGCACTTTGCTGACTATCAGATTGAATCTAGCAGGGATGTGACAGGCGTCACTCAGGGAGCTGATGTCAGACTGATGGCTTTTGCAGATGACACCTCTCTCCAGCTGACATACACTAGACAATACCACCAGGGAAATGAAATGCTTCCACGCAGTCATAACTATAGGGAATTGGACAATATTCTGCTTCTTATTTCAAGAATGCAGAAGAGGGAGGGTAAGACGGGGGTGAGTGGATGGAAAGAAACAGAGAGAGGTATAAATTTGAAAAAAACAAATTCAGACTTCCACTAAAGTCTTAGAAAAATAGCTGAGGGATTCTGGGATTTTCAGCATGTGTGTGCCTGCATGGCAAATGCTGAAGAATAATGTTGCCCATAGTAAATGAAAGGTACCTTTTTCAAACATGAATATAACACTGCAATGCAGTCACATTAGCTAAATACTCCCCTCTTGAAATTAATTTTATTATGGTTAATAAATGCATGAACATGTCAGAAGAATACTCCAACTACTTTAGGTTAAAATGCAGGACATGTTGCGGGAAGCTTAACAAGTGTCTCGATTAGACATCCAAACAAGTGCAAAGAGGCAGTGAAAGGGGAAGTGTTGATGTTTGCAGTCATGTGATCACTGACTGTGAGCTTGACTTGTCTGGCATATTGAATGTGTGACACTGTAGGGTCAGTTTTTTTTTCTTTTCCCTTCCTTTTTGATATGTGTTTGTGGAAATGTGCATGGCTTCAGACCCAGGCATCCATTCCAAACCAATATAAGTCAAGAATGCATTCCAGATTACAGATGAAATAGAGGCATATTATTTTTGTGGTAAGAAGTCTAAAGATAAATCCCATTTCAGCTTCTGCTACCCAGCAAAAAAGTGAAGGAGATGGAGGGACTCCACAGCCCAGAATAGTGCATAATCTTTCAGTCACCATCATCCAAACAAGAGTGCTCTGGGTGACAGGCCTATGTGGCACAAAAATAATAATCTGTGCTCCCTGAAGTGCACTGTGAACAAGTGTCTGAGTCACTTAGACCCATTTTATACTTTTTGGGTTGAGGTGTGTCCTATGAATTGTTTGATACTGTATAAAATCTAAGTTTACATTATTAGTCATGGAGAAAACAGTTTTCTATCCAGAAGTCAGGTATGGGGGAGTAATCCAAGTCATTTGGTACCTTTGTTCCATCAGTATTTGAAATTAGCTTATTAGGTTTAGAGGATATTTCTCTGGGGTGCATGATTTTCATTATTTCTTCAGCTAATCTAGAGCGAGGCAGTGGATTGATTATTATGTTGATCTTTGATCTAATGATAGATGTTAACTGTTGGTACTGGAGGAATTGTTCATCCTTAGCTCTGTACTCCTGGTAATTAAGGATAACGGAAGAGTCAGCCAACATTTGTAGTCATCTTCAATCTTTTTTAACATGGGAGTGTTAAAAAAGGTTAAAAAGCGCTGATAGCCTGGGGGCCACATTAATAATGTCAGTGTGAAGTGGGAGGGAAGAGTGCTGAGCTGTAGCATCATCAGTCAGTGGTAGTGTGGTTGATTTATTCAGTTGATTGTGTAGTTGGAGATTTTAGAGATGTTATTGATTACACTGAGAGTTTCCTCTTAGTGGATCTTGTAGATATAATAATAAATCATCTGCATAAAGACTGATTTTTTGTTGTGAATTATTGTCTTGTATTCCTTTAATTTTATTATTCTGGAATATTACGGGAGCTTGGATAAAAATAGCTAGTAGAGTCAACAAGGTGACCTGGCAACTACCAGCCACTAGAGAAAATGTATATTCCTCTTCTTTGGTTGCTAGTCGATTGCTGCAGTCACCTGTAGTTTGCATTGAAGGCACTTGTCTGCAAGTACTCACCGAGGGTCTTTACCTTACAATAAAAAGTGCCTTGAGGCAACTGTTTGTTGTGATTTGGCACTGTATAAATAAAATGTTATTGAATTGAGTGCTCTCCAAGTATTCTCCAAGTTGTAGTGAAACTGAAAAGTGCAACACAAATATGAAGTAGATTATTGGCCTTCAAAATAAAAGTTGCACCTTTGCTGTAGCTTTAATTTATTTTTAAAGTAATTTTGTTCATTTTCAGGTTGTGTGGCATTAGTGAGTGTTTGGAGACAAGTTTGTGTCTTCCATGCAAACTACAGACAGCCTAATAATGTCCACATCAACTGTAAGGAGGTTTTTGGTGCAGCACCCTCTTTGTGACTGATTTCACCTAGAAACTGTCAGAAATCTCAAGGAACCACTTGCCAACCAGTTAGGGAAGACAAATTTGTGGTTGCCTCACATCCAATCTGATGGAAAACTCTGAGCAATGTGAGCATGACATCAAACAAGAAAACTTCTAGAGCCAGAGCGTCTTCTTTCCCAACGCAGCAGTAGCAAACTCAGTTTTGCTTTTAATGTTGGTGGAAAATACTACATTTTATCATTTCCCCAGAACAAAGGAGGCCAGGAACTATGGGAGACCCAGTGCTTATGACACATCTAAGAAACGTTTTGATCAATTATTAGGTGTAATAGCTGCATGCCCTCTGTTGCATTATACTCCCATTTAACCTTTTGGAGTGTGATACTATTAGTTTAACCATGCTCTTACCTAATTTTCTTCACATTCTGCCTTCACTCATATAAAGAGCAGCTACCAAGTCTTACTCAGCTTTCCAGCAACCAACCACTGGTCTCCAAAATATCAACTATATTTCATGTCTCCTGCTGAGAGGTACAGTAAGAGAATATTGTGATTAATGAAAAATAGAGTGACTAAATGGTTGGTGCTCATTTTTTAATCAAAGAAAGTTTATCTATAGAAGGAATTATTGCTTTGTTATAAATACTGCCACACAATCTTACAACACAGAAAAGATACATATATAAATCAAGACACAAAACTAATTTCTATGATTAATTTTCCACAGTTCCACTTTTGAAATATGACTTCATTTAGGTCCACAAAACATGTGTTTTTCTGAGGAAAAGTAATATATTTTCAGGAAGTAGAATTTTTAAACTTTAGCTGTAACTGAAAGGAAGGGCTAGTTGATGATGAGCAAAGCAGGAGAGTACTCCAGCAGCCAGATGGCACGGCTGATGAGAGGTTTGCCATATGGTGATAATACAAGAGTCTGGCAGTCCAACAGCACCTCAGGTTTAACCTTGTTTATGCCAGATACACACACGAGGTCTTGCTTTGTGCCTTGGGTCGTGTTTTCTGTTTTCCTGTCATTTATCATGGTTTCCTCTTTTAATTTAACACGTGCTTTAGACACTGCTGTGACTGTCAGCTCCATGATACTGAGTGTCACCTGTGCCTCATTGTCTTATGCCCAAAGTGTATTTAATCAGACTGTAACTTACTCTCTCTGTGCCAGACTGTGCTGAGTGCACCAACCTCTAGTTCCCTGTACGTACTAATAGTGGATATGATTCCCCGTTTCCCTGGACTGCCGTTCCTGGTCAGCAACTGACTGATTACCAAACCTTTTGCTCAAGTTAAGAATGTCTTTCATTTTTATTCATGTCTCTACGTTGTACATTTGAGTCCTGTGTCTGTAGATTCATTGGCCATCACAACATTTTACCCTCCACTGCATCCACAGAGGCAGTGGGTTACATTATGCTAACCCACTGTGCTCTACAAAGTCCATGCTTGACACATGTTGCTAGCATCCTTCATAGATTATAGATTAAAAGAGAGCGAATCAGAGAGGACGTCAAGCCATGAGAGAAACAGCCAGAAAGAGATGGGCGACCTCACCCCCACCACCACTACTACATAGAGGTGAAAAGTATGGGAATCACTGAGACAAAGAAGCCAAGAAAAGGACAAATGCAAGCACGATTTCCTTCTTTGTAGTCAATCAACAATAGTGTTTTCACCTGTAACTTCATGCTAGAGATGGTCACTTGTATAAATACAGTTCACAAAAGTTGGGACGGTGTGTAAAATGTAAAAAAATCTCATGAACTCATATTTTATTCATAATAGAACAGAAAACATATCAAATATTTAAAATGAAAAAAACCCCCACCTTTTTAAGAGAAATATTAGTTGAATTTGATGAAAGCAACACATGTCAAACAGTTTGGACAGGACCACATTTCCCATTATGTGACATCCCCTCTTCTGTACATGTCTGGGAACTGAGGAGACAAGTTGTTGGACTTGTGTGAGAGGAAAGACAAGAATCGCATTCTTGTCTGACAGAGGATTCTAGCTGCTTAACAGTCTTCCTTGGGTCTTCTTTGTTGTATGTTTTGTTTCCTGATGCACCAAATGTTTTCAGTTGGTTAAAACTCTACACCGCTCTACACCCTGCTCAGCACCCAGACAGTTTAGCATTGTCTTGCTGAAATATGCAAGTCCTTTCCTGAAAAAGGCATCTGGATGGTGACATGTATTGCACTAAAACCTGAAATGAGGCACACTGAAATGAAGCTATAACCATGACCTTTACAGCTGGAAAGCCTAGAGAACATAAACACAGGAACCCAACTTAGAATAGAATAGAACTTTAATGATCCCACGATGGGGAAATTCACATGTTACCGCAGTGGTACAGGAAAGAAAAAATTTTTATACATACAACTTGGAAATAACACTGAAAAGATACCATCCATCTATTGCTTATCCTGTTCGGGGTCGCTGTAGCCTATACCAGCTGGCATAGGGTGAGAGGCAGGGTACACCCTGTACAGGTCGCCAGCCTGTCGCAGGGCCAACACAGAGACACAGAGAACCATTCACACTCACACTCACACCTATGGGCAATTTAGAGTGACCAATTAACCTAATCCCAGTAAGTGCATGTCTTTGAACTGTGGGAGGAAACCGGAGTATCCGGAGGAAACCCAAAGGGAGGGGAGAACATGCAAACTCCACACAGAGGGAGGACTGGGCCAAGGTGGAATCAAACCCAGACCCTCCAGATGTCATTCTCTGTGAGGCAGCAGTGCTAACCACCACGCCACCGTGCCGCCCTCATTGAAAAGATACAAAACTCAAAATCGATCATAAAACTAAGAACATTAGATGTTATAAAAACAGAATTAAAGAGCTTAAAACACAAAACGCTGGGTCAAAAGTCCAGGACCATGACATGAGCACTCATAATAAGCCACATGGTGCCTCTTCTCTTCAGTAAAAAGCACATGCCATCCATTTAAATAGAATAACAGCATAGAAAACAGCAGTGTTTCTGCATCATCTTCACATATGGCTTCTTCTTTGCATGCTAGATCGTTAACCTGCATTTGTAGTTGGCCGTGATTCCCAGAAGTGATCCACAATTTTTAGATAGTTACTTGTAGCGTGGTGAGCCTCCGCCTCTTTAAGATGCTCTTTTAATGTCCAGTCATGTTGCCAATTAATCTAATTAGTTGCGAAATGTTCCTCTTTTTAGTACCTCTTACTTTTCCAACCTGTTGTTGCCTCCTTTCCCAACATTATTGAGATGTCTTACAGCCATTAAATTAAAAAAAGCTAGTACCTGTCTTAAAACTGTAAATGTTCTCAGTTTAAACATTTGATATGTTTTCTGTGCAAATCATTGCATTTTTTAGTTACATTTACACAGTGTTTTTCACAAAGTTTTTCAGAATTGGATATATTTTTCCCTTTCAAAGTTTGTCAAAATCGAATGAGCTTTGTGTGACACGTTCCTTGAGACATATGGATAAACAAACAAGCACTGTAATGAGCTAATGGGTGTATGCAGGACGAAGCATAATTTCCCTGAGTTTTGTCAAAATTGAATCAGAGGTATCTCCCAAAATTGCTTCTGACAAACATGCAAGTGAACCAGCAGATGGGTGGAGAGTGACTTGAAGCTCGTTCCATTTCATTATAGGGACAAAACATGCTAGATATTAAATTCCGTATACACAGATGGGATGGTGGAAGCTCTGGACTTTGAGTGAGTGCATAATTACGCTGTACAGTTTAGCTGACATTTACTCGCAGCAATAAACAATGAAAGAAAAATGAATGAACAGATGAGTGGAGCTGCAGAGTTTGCCAGTAAAGTTTGCTCAACGAACTTTCAAAATACTGAACTCAACTCAAATATCTGAAGTCACTCAACAGTGTTTCAGTCCTTGTCCTCAGGGAAACTGCTGCTGCTTTGGTCCTTCCAAAAAGCATTACTGTGTTTAGAGGGTGTGAATATGTTGCTTATAAACTGCTTTTAGGTGGGAAAAATAGATTATATAGTATGAGTTGGATTCGGAAGTCAAACAGCAGAGAACAACGTGAAATTCAGGCACAATAAAAAGAAATGCAGCCAGTATTCCTCTGAGAGTCTTGATTTGTTTCCAAAATGAACAAAATCGGATTGTATTATATCAGATGTCAAAAAGAAGCAAAGAAAAACAGTCCATGTACGATGGTCATCAAACTGAGTTAAGATCACCAAACTATTTTGATGCTTGTTTGCTGATATTCAGCGAGGAACACCTACTGCAAGTCACCATTACTGTACATATGTTAAAATATGCTGATACAATCAGTGAGTAGATAATGGCTGAAGGCTACTGAAGTGAAGTCAAAAGAACAAGCTAATTTCAATAAACTCTGGAGCATTGCTGCTACAGATTTCTGTGCTCTTGTTTGAACAAGACCTCTACAGTATATGATGTGTACATATGTACACCAGCATGAAGTCATCAATGGCTACAAGTCTGGTGAAGCCTCAAATTGAGCATTCTGATAGCAATTTATCAAATGGTTCAGCCCACCCTAAAGCATAACCTCCTTTATGTCTTTCTGGACACTAAAGGGGTCAGTAGTTTTTCACAAAATTATCATCATGTTGTTTTCAAGAAGACATGAAAGTAGTAATTGAGGGGATAAACACATCAAAAAGGGTTAACTTGGGGGCACACAGAACAGATTAGACTTTTCTAAAACTTGACTTTTTGACAAAGATCAGTGTGATACTCAGCAATATACTGTAATATAACCAGCAATATATTAGCAGTTTTATAATATATATTAATTATAATAAGTAAAAGGTGAATTTAATCACAACTGTATACCCCTTGTGGCCCCAGTATCCATAGTATTTCTGTAAGATAGGTTTAATAGGAATATAAAGCAAAAACTATGCTTGAGTGATATGACCAAGATTTTTTTTCATAGTGATTGATGTCCATAATTAACACATTGTACAATTAATCTCAATAATGAGCAAAGTGACACATTCATCATGTGTGCTAGATCTCAAAAAATGCACACGATTTGTTTTAGTGAATAACAATTAAAAATTCCTCTGAGAATTGCCACCTTATTGTGGTGGATGGGTTTTTGCGTCCCAGTAATCACAGGAGCTGAGATGAGGAGATGTCCTGGGGGAGGGGCCAGACAAAGAGCGATTCTAAGAAGCCTTATGGAAGACACATTAAGGGTTACCAGAGCCCCACCCCTCGAGCCAGGCCTTGAGAGGGAGATTGAGGGAAAGCGCCTAGTGACCCATGGGCCTGGCCAGATGCAGCCCGAAGAGGAGACATGGGCCCGACCTCCTGTACGCCCACCACCCACAGGAGGCGTAAAAGCGGTTAAGTGTAATGTATGCCAGGTGGCGGCCAAGCACATAGTCAGGCTCAGTGCATGGCCTGGACTCTGTTCAAGTCTGGAGCTGCCCTCGGTGAGAGGCGGCAGAATTTGTAGGTGTAGCTAAAGGGATGGAAGGCCTAAGAATCTCATCTCTGCTTTTTGCAGATGATGTGGTCCTGTTGGCTTCATCAGGTGGTGGCCTCCAGGTCACACTAGAGCGGTTCACAGCTGAGTGTGAAGCAGCAGGTACGAAAATCATCACCTCTAAGACGGTCATGGTCCTCAGCTGGAAAAGAGCTGGTGCCCACACTGGGTCAGGGACAAGCTGCTATCCCAAGTGGAGTAGTTCAAGTACCTTAGGTTTTGTTCATGATTGAGGGGAGATGGGAGCAGGAGATTGACTGATGCATTGGGGGTTGCAGTGATACAGATGCTGCACCGGTCTGTCATGGTCATGTCATGGAGAGAGTTGAGGCAAAGCTCTCAATTTACTGGTTGATCTATGTCGTTACCCTCGCCCGTGGTCACGAGCTTTGAGTAGTGACCAGAAGAATGAGATTGTGAATACGATCGGCTTCTCTGCTTAGGTTGCTGCCCCTGCGAGCCAGCCTCAGATAAGTGAAAGAAGATAAATGGATGGATGGACAATTAAAACAGAGAAAACTCATAAAAGTTATTCATTTGAACTTCTATATTATGTTTAATATTATATTCAGTGGCTCCATAATATAGTGGTTTATGCATTCGCATCTGTCCTCATACTGTAGGTCATTTGAGCAAGCCCGTTTTTACAACCAATACCCGCCATCAAATACCAATACCTGCATCTTAAAAATAAACTAGCAGTCATACATGAAAGGGCATGTGAATAATGTGTTCGGTTTTCTTTATGAAGAATTATGTTAATATGGATTTGCTCTGATTTCTGAAAGTCTATCGGGACTAAAAAACTTAAAGGGTACACCCTGTACAGGTCACCAGCCCACCACAGGGACAACACAGAGAGACAGACAGCCATTGACACATGTAGGCAATTTCAAATCAGCAATAAACCTAACCTCATGTCTTTGGACTGTGGAAGGAAACCCATGTAAGCATGGCAAGACCATGCAGGCTCCACACAGAGAGGTGTGGGCCAAGGTGGATTTGAACCTAGACCTTCTAGCTGTGAGACAACAGTGCTAACCATCACACCGCTCTGCTGCCCCGTAAAAGTTAATTCAAACAATAATTTCAAATAATGCAAATTATTAAACATTTTTTAAAATCCCAACAAATAAACCATAACAGTTTGCTGTTGAAAAATTATTTGATTCTGACCCTTGACTTCCTCCACAGTCAGCACGGTTCAACATTTCCAATTCAACAAGCTGCTATTAAATAACAATCGCACAGAATACAGAACAGCTGTGCTACTGCAATATCATATCTGCCGAATAATAATATTCATTAATCAAAATATATGTGTGTGTGTCAGTGTTTGTGAGAGACTTGCAAACAGCACAGACTCATGGAAAAGGCAGGCACACGGACTTGCGCCGGAGTTTAAACTAATGTTGTCACAGGAGGCTCGTTAGAGAACTTGGCAGCTAATGCTAGTGCTAGCCCTTTGGGAGCACACACTTTCTGCATATCGGACAGTAATATTGCATGTGAAAATGATTGAAAATGTATGTTTTGCATCTTTGCTGGCACAGGTTGCTTGGATATGCTACAGCGGACATCACTCTGCAGTTTGTCCAGCACTGTCTCTTGGCAACATTTTTCTCACCTCGTGCTGACTCAACTCACAGCTGCTCATTTGACCTTTTCCAGTAACGTGCATGTACGCATGTCTGTGTAATCCTGTCATTTCAGCATGATAGGCTACATGTGCTTAAGAGACCTGACTCAAGCACAATAACCATCAAGCATTATTATATCACTATAAATTGCAAATCATAAAATAATTCAGTTTTTGGGTTACATATATAATGTAAGAGAACACAACATAGCATTAATTTATGGCTGTGCAACTATGAGGTCAGTGTCCTACCTTGTTGGTGGTAGAGGAGCAGCTTTCCTTTCTCGAGCACCAGAGTGAGGCTGTGATCTCGCTGTCCCTCTGCATGTAGGAGCGTCCCAGAATTCTTCAAGGTTTTAAACTTCAAAGAAATAGTCTCCATCACTGTCCAGCTTGCTCTCACACTAAGTCTGTAGACCAAGCTGCTGCTGCCATCAAAGCTTGCCACACTAGAAGCTACAGAGCACAAAAGAAATTGGGGTAAAGAGCTTTATTCTATTCATTCATCTATTCAATTCTTCATTTTAAATAATATGCTAGTACAAAACACCAACACAAATGGTGCAATAGGCTGACAATTAGAACTTTGCACCATTTTTCTTTAATGTTTATTACTGGCCCTTATTGGAAAGTGACAGTGAAGAGTAGGCAGGAAAAGTAAGAGCAAGACACGGAGCAAAAGGCCACAGGTCGCTCTCGAATCACTGACTTCCAGCCTTGAGGCATATGGCTGCCACGTGACACTATGAGCTAATCCGTCACCTGTGTACCATTCATCTCAAAGCACAGCTCAGCCATGGATAAAAACAAATGTAGTTTACCAATGTCAAGAAAAATATTTCTAGAAAGATTTGCATCTGTCAAAAGATTTCCATTAAAAGTTGTAACAATGTACCCATCTTACTCTCGCTTGAATTGTCTGATGTGTCAAACCATGTTTACTCTGTGAAACAAGATTTATTTTGTATATTTTCAAAATACATACAATACTGTGAGAGTGGCTGAATTTAACTCAGAGACATGCACACCAAGAAGGGTACAACATAAAAGTTTTAGACCTGATATTCAGTTTAGGACACTTATAAAGAAGCAAAGTTTGCTGTTGTTGCCTTGAAATGCTCAGATTGTTTGCTCGGAGGCATTTTGCATGTACATTT